>JASGAT010397367.1:0-18648 GCA_030220025.1 Chelon auratus | reverse complement strand
TCTGGCCGGAGTTTTTAGAAAGCATCGTTTTCAGAGGCGAATTCTCCGTTTGCGTGTAAACGAAGGGCTCAAACGAAGGTAAATGTCTCCGTTTTTCAAAATAAGCATGTACGTGTAAACGGGGCCTGAGCGACATCCTGTTCTTAATCCATGGTTTAACATGACGTCGGCCCGCCCTTTGCAGCTATAACAGCTCCAACTCTTCTGAGAAGGCTGTCCACAAGGTTTATGGGAATTTTTGACAATTCTTCCAGAAGCGCATTAGTGAGGTTGGACACTGATGTTGGACGAGAAGGCCTGGCTCGCAGTCTTCGCTCTAAGTAATCCCAAAGGTGTTCTTTGGGATGAGGTCAGGACTCTGTGCAGGCCAGTCAAGTTCTTCAACACCAAACTCGCTCATCCATGTCTTTATGGACCTTGCTTTGCGCGCTGGTGCGCAGTCATGTTGGAACAGGAAGGGACAATCCCCAAACATGGAACTGTTCAAAATCTCATTCAGCATTCAGAGTTCCTTTCACTGGAACTATGGGGCCAAGCCCAGCTCCTGAAAAACAACCCCACATCATAATCCCCCCTCAACCAAACTGCACACTTGGCACAATGCAGTCAGACAAGTACCATTCTCCTGGCAAGCGCCAAACCCAGATTTGTCCATCAGATCCAGCAGAAAGTTGGCGACCTCTGTGCACTGTGTGTTCACTATGTGAATATTTATTAGCGAGGAAACTTCTTGACTGGACTTGTTGCACCGGTGGCATCCTATCACAGTACCACACTGGAATTCCCTGAGCTCTTGAGAGTAACCCATTCTTTCACAAATGTTTGTAGAAGCAGCCTGCATGCCCAGGTGCTTGATTTTATACACCTGTGGCCATGGAAGTGATTAGAACACCTGAATTCAATTATTTGGGTGGGTGAGTGAGTACCTTTGGCATTATAGTGTATGGGTAGTCAATGAAATGAATGATGGCTGAATTTTATTTAGATTAAAACAGCCAATGTTTATGTTATTCTGCCCTTTTCCTACTTGCTCTCCAAGTTTTAAACATTAATCCTGAAGTTTCTGGTGAGTCAGAATGCAATGACTTCACCCAAGAAACAGTGCACTGATGAGGCATGACCTTAAACTCACCACACCAGTGAATCTGAGCATTGCCGCAGACCAAGCACACCCCCACTGCAACGGCACAGCACAGTGTGTTCTGACACCTTTCTGTCAGACCCAGCATTGCCCTTTTTCAGGATTTGCTTCCCATGTGCATCATTAAGCCATTTTGCCGTTTTATCTTTTTTCCTTCCTTGAACCATTTTTGATGGGTACTGACCACTGCAGACCAGAAATAAAACACTGGAGCTGCAGTTTTGGACCCAGTCATAAAGCCATTTCAGTTTGGCCCTTGTAGAAGTTGCTCACATGCTTCCACTTCCACATTTTTCCTGTTTAAAACGCATCGACTACGAGGACAAAATGTTCAGTAACTGTCAGATATATATAGCGCGCTACCTGTGAAAAAGAAATGTGTGAATTACTTGACCAGTGATTAAGATCAAGTGGTCATAACGTTATAGCTGGTCAGTGTAGGCCCGTCACCACTGGAAAAGATCTGTACGCCGGTCTTTTCCGCTGTGTGTCCTGGTGACTACTGATGACCAAGTTTCAAGAAAGCTTATCGTCCTCCACATGGCAACTGTAACTCTTAATTTGAAGCTTGAATCTGAATTCTTAAACACACATACTCATCAGGAAGTCCAGTACGACCATATCTATGAAGTCCACCAGCCTTGTGCCTTTGTTGTACGGCGGAGTCTTTTTCACCGTCGAACAGTAGTCGGGTTCTGTCTCCCACCTGAAACAGACACACGACCTCTTATATCATGACCTCTTATAATGGTCATTCTCATTTGTTCTTTGTCATAATCTACAAACAAAAATCTAAGATATAAGACTAGTGCATATAGTGCAATGTAATTAATTTACAGCACTGCAGCACCCCAGTGCACATCATGGGATAGGGGTTAGGGTCAGGGTTGATGTTCCCACGTGTCCCGCTACAAAGCAGCGACTTCTAACCTTGCTCCCTAAACTCTTTCTGCAAATTCTGACTAAAGACCGTCGCGTCCACTGACTTTGCCAGCTTGCTGCGGCTGTAGGAGCGTCTCCACGGGGATCTCCAGGTCCTGCGGCCCGCCAGGGAGAGATCTGGGAGCATGACGGCTAAAGAGGCCTCCAGGTCCCGGGGCCGGCCGCACACGGCATGCTCGGTGGAGCAGTAGTATGAACACTGGCCGTAGAAGCAAACGTTTCCCACTAGGGGGAGCCACAGGAAGGAGAAAAGAGACAAGTAAGAGGAGAAAAATCACAGAGGGAAAAGTGGCATAAAAGAGGTTTTTGAACAGATGTGACTTGTGGGAATTAGAAGACAGGAATATTATTCATAGATTTATAATCATCTGATATACAAGGACTGGGTAAATTAATAATAGAGTGTGTACCAGGGGACCTGAAAAAGGTTCGGGCCAGCCTGCGATCGGTGGTGACGTCTTTGATCTCCTTGACCACATCCACCAGCCTCCCAACCACAGGAGGGATTCTCCTGTAGCCCAGAATCCTGCAGAGAAGGTGGGGAAAGAAAGCATGACGCGAGGATACAGTCAAGAGTTGAAATAAAAGACAGAAGGAAAAAAAAGAAAGCCAGAAGGGAGAAAAGAAAATATAACACAATGTTATATTACATGCATTCATTATGTGTTCACCAGCATTTCACTCATGGTGCTTGCTGTAGCAGTAAAACATGGACTCGGTACCTGTCCAGGTGAAAAGCTGCAATTTCTGCATTGTGTCTCTCGAAGTCAGAGAAGTAGTAGAGGTTGTAGTTGGTCTCGTCGTCTCTCTCCTGCCTGCGGGAGGAAGAAGAAAGGTCAACGACACATGCCTCGATGCACATACAGGACGTTAAAGTTTCTGTCTAACATAAAGGGAGGGCTAACCTTTAAACCAGCATTTGAGATTATGACACTTTTCTCTTCAGTATTTGCCTAAACAGTTATTTATTGTGTAATATGATCCGCACTTTAATTAGTTTTTGTCCATTTGCACATCTTACTTCATGGGTTTGAACATGGCTTGTCCGTAGTTGGGAAATGATATCACCAGCTTCAGTTGCGTCCCACCAGACTTCTGCACTGGAAAGAAAAAAGAAACACACACACACACACACAGAGTGAATGTTACCATGGGAACAATGCACACAGTAGCACACACATAACAAGGCATGCTGTAACCACACTCGTTTGGGGCACACACACATAAACGCACCATTTAGCAAAAAAAAATGTGTGCGTCATCAGCAAATTAAATTAATCTGAGGAGTTTCTCTCACATGTAATCACAGGACTATTGTTATATGTTGGGATATTGTATGTTTTGTTTTTTTTTTTGTTTTATATTACCTTTATGTGATAGTATACACTTTACTCTTTTACCCCTTAAAGTTTACTCTGGAGTTTACCATCGAGAAGTCAGAGTAACATAAACCTCAGTGATACTGAGTTTGACTTTGGTGTGCATCACACTGCGCTTCTGTTGCTAAAAGGTGGCCATCGTGAAACTGGAACATTAAAATGATTAACATAGAAGGAATGCGAGGCCGTGTGCTGTTAAACTGTGCTGTCATTATCAAATGAAGTGTCAACCACATGTCACCATACACACACATCCGTTAACAAGCCGTTCAAAGCAAGGTTGTATCTTTCAAAGATGAAATACCGCATCAAACTGAAAGCCGCATCGATGAAAAGCCTCCTCTTTCAGCTCTGTAAACGGAGAGAGATTTTCTGCCTCAGCTGTCTAGGTCAGGGTCAAGGTCAAAGAGGCTTTTATTGTCATATATGACAGGTGCAGTACATAGTGAGATGAGAGGACGTTCCACCAGGACCATGGTGCTACATGAAGATATGACTAATGCTGTATTCCAGAAAGCTGGAGTGTACTAGCTCAAAGCGTTCCAGGAGAAAGAAGTAGAACATAAACAAGAAACGTGGCCGACCAAGATAAGATAATATTTGTTTTGTTTCTTAAGTTACTGACAATGATGGAAACTGAGGTCTCCCAAAGTTTTTCCACCAACAATAGGTAATATACTTCTCTCTGTGCTGAAAGCTAACAGTAGACGCTCAACAAACCTCCTCTCTTTTTGTAAGACTGATTCGTTGTTTTTTTTTTTTTAAACATTAGGCTACACTTCATCTAATAACTTAACAGAGAGAGATTATAGCGACATCACGCAAAAGTCATATGATGTAATATGATGATAGTATGACCAAAAAAGCAGATAAATGCATTTTATAGTCTAGTAAATTCTGTTTCAGCATTCACGGTGTGCATATCCATGGGCACCGCCATATTTCTGTGACAGTACAAAAGTAAGAAAAAGGGACTGAGCATAAAGTGCATATGTGCAAGCTTATGCAGACAATAGAAGCACAATTCAAGTCTTAAAGACCTCATTGTACCATATCATCCCAACAGATCGCTTCAATCTAGCTTAAGACTTTCCTTTTTGATAAAGCTTATAGTTAAGGTTGGACTGAACCATCCCTTAGTTATGCTATAATAGGCCAATGCTGCTGGGGAGACGATGCACTGAGCACATGTCCTCTACTCTCTTCTCTCTCGCACCAAACTCCTATTCTCTACTTTCTTTTCTCTGGGACCGAGCTCCTGTCCTCTACTTTCTTTTCTCTGGGACCAAGCTCCTATCCTCTACTTTCTTTTCTCTGGGGCCAAGCTCCTGTCCTCTACTTTCTTTTCTCTGGGACCAAGCTCCTGTCCTCTACTTTCTTTTCTCTGGGACCAAGCTCCTGTCCTCTATTTTCTTTCCTCTGGGACCAAGCTCCTATCCTGTACTTGCTTTTCTCTGGGACCGAGCTCCTGTCCTCTAGTTTCTTATCTAATTCCTTCTCTATTTCTAGTCGTGCAATTTTGTGCTACTACTGTATAGCATGTTAACTGCTGTGGGTTCTGCTCAAGGTTTCTTCCTGTAAAAAGAGAGTTTTTCGTTGCCACCACTGCCTTTAGTCTTGCTTTCTGGGTTTTGGATGTTGTAAAGCGTCTTGAGACAATTTGTATTGTCACTGACGCTATATAAATAAAATTGAATTGAATTGAATAATGTGTGCAGAGGGTTATGATTAGTTAGTTATGATTTGACTGTGAGTGTGTGTGTTTCATCCGTGCATGTTGATTGTGTTTGTGTGTTGTGTGCATGTTCAGTCCAGTTTCAGTGAGTTTAAGAGTCTAGTTGGTTGTGACCAGTGACTGTAGAGATATTGTTATTGATTGGGGTGGTGGATTAGCCAAAGTGCAACTGTATTTCTTCGCAGATCAAACTGGCAATACATAATTTAGAGCATGCTCTCGTCAGCAGTCTGGTGTCCTGCGTAGACGACAGCAATGTAAACACTTAAAACAAACTGATAACTCTTTTCTCAGAAAGCTGCTGTGCCATCATTTCCACCTACAGTAAATCCTTTTAGCAGGACTAGGATAAAATAATTGAAAGGATGTGCTGTGTTGTGTGGGTGGGTGCACGTTGAGTCTGGAAGGAAGCATGCTCATGTAGAGTAGGTAAAGAGAGAAAGAAAAAAGTAAATAAACGCGTGAAAGAGAAACAGAAAATGAGAATGAAAAGCTGAAATACAGTGAGTGACAAGAAGGGAGAACAGACACAGGTGTGTCGGCAGCTGCACCAGTCATTTGCCAGCGTGTGAAATGAGTCATTTGTGTTACATCAGCCTTTTTTCATTTGAACTGACAAGAATTTTGTATTAACACCTGTAGCTTTATGCCAGTGGCACAGGTGCTTGACAGAAAGAAGATTTTTATCTGCTTTAGCCTCCTGTAATGCACTGTACATCATACAAGGACTAGGTTGTGGAGGGTAGTATCCAGCAGTTAGGCTACAGGTTGGGGCTAAAAACTAGGCTGATCAGGTGGAGTACTGAATCCTGGTGGTCCACCTTCACCTACAGAACAAAGGACAATCATTTGAGGGCAACAACCTCCACATTTTAGCCAGAGAAGACAGATGGTTTCAAAAGAGGGGTAAAGGAAGCCACAACTTGACGCTGGAGCCTCTGGCCATTGATGGGTCATTGGAGTAGCATTCATTGATGAAAGAAAACAGGATCAAAATAGTTTCCTCCATCTACAGGTAAGTATCTGTTGTTCACAGATCCCCGTCATGCAATTTTCTGATGGGCATCACCCACAGATGTTCCTCTTTAAACTCCTCCACCCAGTCTTTTAGAACTGAAGAAGCCACTTGAATGAAACGTCTTCAAGAAACTCTACAAGTCCAGTTGCCTTTGATTCGGCTTATTTTATTTTTGGATACACGATGGCCCGGATGACTGAGAAACTTCACAGACACCAGTCACACTGTCAAAACCCAAAGGAGAATGCACAGTGAAAATGTTCAAAAAGAAGTTGTGCTACGTGGCCGGTGGCTCGTGCGTTCCTGTCTCGCTCCTCTTGAATCTTCAACGTCTCCCCCAAAAGCTTCACAATCACCTTCATTTCAAAAGAATTTTTCAAAAGGAATCTACATTTGAAAGACAAGTTTGAGACCTCAGGTGTCGCACAATCACAGCAGCCCTTCTCTTTACTCTGTCTTCACCCTCCCTGTAGCCCACACACCTTCACCGCCACGGGTTTGAGGGTAGGTTTAATGTTGGGCCTCTTGGATCTGTCCTTTTTAACACACCATTTTGCTCAGATTATAGTCAGAGAGAAGCTGTTAACATATATTTTTGTATAATTTCCATTACTAAGATGCTGTTGTACTCGAGAATCATCTCGCCCTTGCTTGTCTGACACCTCAGCTGCGATGCACGATCAGTGTTTTTGTCGGTGTAACAGTGTGAGGCTCTGCGCTCTGATTTTACCACACTGCTGCGGTGGTGGAGTAAAATTTTTGAATAACTAGAAAATGAAAACACTCCACCCAGGCATGTGGATAACTCAGATAAAAACACAACTCAGGCGCTGCATGTCATACCTGCACTGACGATGCGGTGAGTGGAGAGCTGCTGGGTCAGAAGCTCCATGTTGGGGTCACGATGGGAGTAGAGCTGCCAGCGGGAGATACCCAGGTGAAAGCGCAGCCATGGAGGGTGGCTGTTAGTGTTGCTGTTCCACTGGATATCCTCATAGCCTTCCTGGCCGGCGCTCACCCTGGAAATTGACAGCAGTTGTTAAAGAGCAGCGACACTGAGCTATTAGATGAAGAGCTGCAGGGGTGGTCAGGCTGCACACCTACAACTTCTGATCTGGTAATGGAAGATCTGGTCAATAACAGACCAGACTAGACATAAGAATTTCTGATGGGCAAGACCCACAGATGTTCTTATTACCCACTCATCAGTCCTTCAGAACTGAAGAAACTACTTGAATTAAACATCTTTAGAGAAATACGAAAATGACAATAGTTTTTCCTCTCCAAATTCTGTAAGCTGTAGTATTAACCAAGTCAAATCAAACCAGGACTGAAACCGGGGCAATACTTTTTGTACAGTGATCGAGCGTAACATTATGACCACCTTCCTAATATTGTGTATGCCTCTCTTGTCCTTCCAAAACTGCTCCAGTTCCGGTAGTAGGTACCAACAATGAATTCTTTGAGTAGAAAAGATGGCCGGTCTGTCCTGACAGAGATGGTTACATGAGGCATCTTTATTCTTATCAGACTAATATTTAGATTATTAACGTAAATCTGGTGTCCATGCAAACGTAGCAGATGTACTAATCCTAGCAGCATAAGCCGATCAGTAATAACATTATGACCACCTTCCCTAACCCTAATCCTTTATCTGAGCCAATTTAACAACCCGGGTCTAACTTGTAGAAGATACAACCTGTGCCTGCGCATAAGTAGCCTTCTCTTTAGGAGTAAGGTTACTTCCTTGTCCCCAAACCTAACCCTAATCCTTACCGTAACCTAACTGTTGCCTTTACCCCAAAACCCAAGTCAAATAACCTTGGAAAGAAGTGAGGACTGGCCAAAATGTCCTCACTCTGATTATGCACACACACACACAGAGTTTTCTACACTTTAGTACTGACCACATCTGGGAGCTCTTCTCACTAGCCTTAATCTTCGGTTTCATTCTCAGCAACCAGTCGTCCTCAGGGATAGGAGGGATGGGTATGTTGTAAAGTGGATGGTCAAACAGCGCCTCCAGCTTTAACAAATCGGACTCCAAAGTCTCATCTCGGCTGGCACCAGAACGGCCGATGCTGGCCGCCACGTGGAGCGAGGCATTTTTATCTCCTTCCCCCGCTGAGCCTCTGTCAGAAATTGGTTGCAGGTGACCTTTGGCATCCATTTTGGCACCTTCAATGGAAGAATCTTTTCGTATGGTATCGGTTGGTGGCTCAGCCGGCCCTGTGATCCCCACGGGGGTGTAGTTGGTGCGTGCCAGGTCTCTCAAGATGTGTGTCCCGGGTGGCAGCGGGGCGCCGCAGGGCTGCTGGTAAAGGGAAAGCGAGACAAACGCCAGGAGGAGGTGGAGGAAAATAGTGATGAAGGCCAAGGACAGACAGATTGTCCTGGAGCGACGACGTGTACACCGCATCATCCTGCTGAAAAGAGAGAGGGTCAACAGGGGGTGAACGCATAAAGGGAAGATAAACAGAATGTGGAAAGCGCTGTGAAAGATTTTAAAACATTTTGAGAGAAGAGAAGTGGAGCAATAAAAAAACGACCGAAGTAAACATATTGAAGAACATGTCCTTGATAAGGGCATTTATCAAACAACACTTCTTCCTGTTCCCATTTACACGTGTCACTATAAAAAACAACACTTTATGGAGAGAAAGGGTAAGCAGAAAAAAAGAGACTTACATACAGTGTAAGTTCCTGAGACCTCTCTAGTCCTGCTGCTGCAGTTTGTCCTAGCAGAGTACGAAGAGACTCTGTTCATTATCCAGTGAGTTTTTTACTCAGTTATTTGTACTTTTCTCTACTCTCTACTTCTGGCTCAGATAGGGAACGGTGCCAGGTTACCGTGAACTGGACACAAATCAGTGAGCTTGTTCATCTCTTTGAAACTAGGGCCTTTATCTGACACTGTGTTTGTTTNGGGGGGGGCTTGGCTTTTAAATGAAGTATGGCAGGGATATCATTTAGTACAGAAGGATTCACAAAAATCACCACCTACCTGATTTCCATACAAAAATCAATGCAGACTAAGATATATGTAAAAAAAGACAGTTATCCTTTCAGTAATGCTTAAGTTTTGTAAAGCAAATCATTACCAAATAATATTTTTCAGAGCCCCTGTGGCTGCTGCTGTAGACTGACTGGCCAAGGACGGCCTTGATTTTTAACATTTTCTGTTTTCTGTAGAGTGGATTTATTTAAGCTGAAATATTTAGTTCTGTTCCCAGTGTAGAGGTGAAAAATACTATTCACAGTCTCACCCACAGTGTCACAGTTATTAATGGGACTGATACAAGTCTGTTCAAACCATATAGACACGCACAAAGATAAGATGAACCTCAATTACTGAAAGCAGAGATGTCTTGTATCTTGCAAAACAGTGTTAAGATATCTGCATTTGTGCTTTGGTTGAAAAATAAAGCATGGTTTATACTTATAAACGAGAGGGTGTCGTAGCCTAAGTAAATAGCTGATACTGATGTAAGCATTTATACTTGTGCGCCAGTGTGTCAGCTTTGTTTTATAATAACCTTAGTGGATGAGTTAATTTTGCTCTGCCATGTTGAGTTTCTTTGTGTGCGTCAAACAATAGCGGCGACAACTGAGCGGATCATTGTGAACAACAGTTACTTATACAGAAATCACTCAAATTCATTTTGTATCCAGTTTTATTTATCTAGCGTCAAAACAATCCCAATTGTCTCAAGATGCTTTGCAGGCAAACCCCCGAGCCTGAAACCTCTAGAGCAAGCACTAACGGTGGCAAGGTGAGCAGAAAGGAAACGTGAAGGAAGATGGACAGAGGGACATGCTGTGCAAAAAAAAAAAAAGAAGCAAACAAATTGTAGCACACAAATGCATGGATAGTGAGAGAGAAGAAAGTAATTCAGGGCCATCTGAATCAGCACTAGGCTTTAACAAAAAGGAAAGATTTAAGACTAACATTAAAAGTAGAGAGAGTGTCTACCTCCCGAACCCAAACTGGAAGCTGTTTCCACAGGAGAGGGGACTGGTAGCTGAAGGCTCTAGATTCAAGATTCAAGTTTCAGGCTGTGTGTCACTTCCACAATACGTGATAACATACAAAACATCCCTCCCATTATACTTGTGAAAACTTGTGAAAACTTTGAAAGTGAAGCAATCTTTTGAGATCTTTGACATATGCTGGAGATTGCTATATGAGGGCCTTGTAATCAAGAAGAATGATTTTAAATTCAATTTTGGATCTTACAATGAAGCACTGAAGAGAAGCTGAAATTGGAGAAATGTGATTTCTCACTGAAGAATTACAGTAATCTAGTCAGGGGAAAAAACATGTGCATGAACACGTTTTTCAGAAGGCTGTCCTTGTCAGTTGTCTTGTGTGAGAGTTGAAGTACATGGTTGACCCCAGAGTTTAATTAAGTTTTATTTATGTAGCATCCATAACAATACAAATTGTCTCAAGGCACTTTACAAAACCTGGCCTGAAACTCCCAGAGCAAGCACGTAGGTGATGGTGGCAAGGAAAAAATGCCTTTTGAACCATATGGTGTGTGGGGGGGACATGCAGTAGTTATTAAACAGTAGTAGCAAACAAAGCATGAGTAGTAAGATAACTGAGAAATTAGAGGATATGTGCTCAGTGCAAGAGAGAAGAAATTAGAGGATAGGTGCTCAGTGCAAGAGAGGAGAAAGTGGAGGATAGGTGCTCAGTGCAAGAGAAAAGAAGGTAGAGGATAGGTGTTCAGTGCAAGAGAGAAGAAAGAAGAGGATAGGTACTCAGTGCAAGAGAGAACAAAATAGAGGATAGGTGTTCAGTGCAAGAGAGAAGAAAGAAGAGGATAGGTACTCAGTGCAAGAGAGAACAAGGTAGAGGATAGGTGTTCAGTGCAAGAGAGAAGAAAGAAGAGGATAGGTGTTCAGTGCAAGAGAGAAGAAAGTAGAGGATAGGTGCTCAGTGCAAGAGAGAAGAAAACAGAGGATAGGTGTTCAGTGCAAGAGAGAAGAAAGAAGAGGATAGGTACTCAGTGCAAGAGAGAACAAGGTAGAGGATAGGTGTTCAGTGCAAGAGAGGAGAAAGAAGAGGATAGGTACCCAGTGCAAGAGAGAACAAGGTAGAGGATAGGTGTTCAGTGCAAGAGAGAAGAAAGTAGAGCATAGGTGCTCAGTGCATCATCCCCCAGCAGCCTAGGCCTATAGGGATGGTTCAGTGTCACCTGAGCCAGCCCTAACTATAAGCTTTACCAAAAAGGAAAGTATTGAGCCTAACTTTCAAAGTAGAAAAGGTGTCTACCTGCCAAAGCCTAACTGGGAGCTCGTCCCATGGGAGAGGGTTCTGGTATGTTCTTTGCAGTAGTACTAGAGAACAAGGTAAAGTCGTCCAGAATGAAAACATGATTAGCGCATCAATGCAGGAAAGAGAAAGAGAAAAGACGTCAGATTTGAGTAGATGTAGGTTTGTGTGACGGACTGAGGCAAAACATAGTAACGATGAACTTTCTGTGCTGTAAAGACCAGTCACAGTGAGCGCTTTGATGTGTAATTAAGCCTGGAGGGCTACAACGTAGGGTTTAAATCTCACCTAATTAAACCAGAGACAGACTTCTGGTTAGTTGAAATTCTGTTTATGCCACTTAAAGGACCACAGTGTAGAGATTAGTGGTGTCAAGTTGTGTAGGAGAACTCACTTGAGCCAGAGATGTCCATACTGGCTTACCGTGGAGACGTGTCTGGCACCACAGAAGAAGGCCCACTCCTTCTGTAGGTATATCACATGTTATTATAAAGATATCAAAATATAATTATGTACATTTCATTCCATAGAAGTTGGCTTTGGAACACTTTGGTCTGAAAATGACTGAAAAAGTAATAAAATAAAGAAAAAAACGCACACAGAGACAGGCAGGAACTACACTTTGAACATACAGAGTAAATTATCTTCTCTTGGGTGAGACAGATGTTTCATATTCTGGGCGTGTGTTTGCACTGAGACTTTGATTCAGGCACCTCAGGCCTCGTGGAGAGTCCCGCTGGAGACGATGTTTCTGTGAAGTATGACTCTTTAAAGTCTGTGTGTGTGCTCACGCTGAGCACACGCCACGTGAATGATGTGAGGGAGTTCAGCAAAATGCATCTGTATCATACACGTTAACATAAAGTGACAGCGTGACTCATCTGTATCGGCTTAATAGAGTGGGTTGAAAAGATTCTGTTGAAGCCTTTTCCTGTATTCTCCCAGGTACTTATTTATTATTCATCAGTGCTCAAACATCACTGAACTTTTTTTTTTTTTTTTTTTTGGATAACAAGAGCAAAATACTAATTAACAAAAACCACAGTGGGATTGAAAGCTGATGAGACTGCACGGAGGAATTCTATTAAATGTTTTGCATGAGGGTAGTGCACATTGTCTTCGATAATAAGCCCCTGCTAATGAGTGACTACTGGGTGATTTCTTTGAAAACAGCAAAGCGCTAAGTCAAAGGACTCTTCTAGCTGTCAGTCCTTGCAAAGGATTCAAACCAAAGAAAGAAAAACGAGGGGAAAATTAGAATATGTACATTTATAACTAATTTTAAAGGAATGTTTTGAGGTCTTACCATCCTAACATTTCTTAATTGGTTGTGAAAAAAAAATGTATAGCCGGGACAGGTGAGAAGTTCTCATAAATTTAAGATTAAGATTCGGGTTATTTTAGGGTCGAGATTAGGCTGAGGGTGAGGGCTGCCGATGGTCGGCTGTGGCAGGCAGGCATGAGGTGAAGACAGGTAGGAAGCAAATTGAAAAATGGCAGACTGGAAGTATAAAATTGCACATATGTGTTTCTGTGCATGTGCTCATTTATCTGCACGTTACACTATGTACTCTGACTGAACTGAACTTTGGTAATTGAGGTGTGTGCATAGAGTACGTTGTTTTCACCTTTCGGACAGATATATTCATTCCAGTTTCCACTGTGCAAAGGTACTGTGCATAACATTCATGTTTGTTGGACCACGTCTTACCCTTAAGATGCACCAGTTCTCCAAGGTTCACTTGCATACAATCTTTTCACGGTTACGGACAGGTCTCCAGTCTATCACAGGGCTAACACAGAGAGACAGACAACCATTCACACTCACACCTACGGCCAATTTAGAATCACCAATGAACCTAACCAGCATGTCTTTGGATGGTGGGAGGAAGCTGGAGTACATGGAGAGAACCCACGCAGACACAGGGAGAACATGCAAACTCCACACAGAAAGGCCACAGTCGACCTGAATTCACCCATAGCCATAGTTCTTCTTAGGATTTACTCTCGTCTTAGTGTGTAATCCAGACTACAGGGTTTTAAGATTAAGGCTCCGTAGGGGTCACACCATCCGTAGCATTAGCACTCCTTGTTCTTCTCGTCGCTGAAGATATTCAGTCGTCATGCTGCGGAATGAATCTCAGATGGATCAGATGTCATCCTGACGTTACTGCGAGTCGGAGAAGGACCTAAAACGTTTGCGCATCGCTGTACCTTTGTCGTGTTTCCCAAACACACGCGCATTTACGCACGCTTCTCCGCTAAAGCCGAGCCAAGTTGCACTACGAAATATGTGGAGCGGTGCTGCTGAGCTGGGCTGAAGATCTGGAAGCAGAGGGGACAAGTAAAGGCTGAAAGCATCGTGTTACAAAAAGTGCGGAGACAAAATCTGGACAGCCGGGATCAGGAAGGTGTCACACAGGCAGACACAAGAAACTTTTGAGGAGTGGATGAAAGAACAAGGTAGATGCAAGGCTTAAGTATAAGTGTCAGGTGAGCAGGCTGACTGGATTGCCACACCTGGACCTGATCTAAAATGCCAAGTATTAACAAGTATTATTAACAAATAGACTCAAAAGCAGCTTTTACCCCTGGGCCATCCGTAGAGTGAATGCTGCTAATTCTTACATAAGAGCAATATCTTGTCTTTTAAATAGCACTGTACTGTGTATCGCCCTCATGGCTGTATGACTGTGAACAATAGTGACTGTGTGAATGGGTGTCTTTTCATGTTTTTAATCTTTTGCACTGTTCAGATATGACATGTTAAACTCACAATAAAGCTTTCGGTTTAATTAATACAACTGTTCTGAACTAAACCGCCACTTCATGAATGTTATGGCATTCAGCAATAGTTTAACTGATGAATCGACATGTTTCTGTTATTTTGACAACCTCCTTTTAGTCAGTGGGCCAGGCTGAATAACATAAACTGTAAACACTTTGGATTTTAATTCAATCCAGTTTAACAGCACCACAAACTACATCCTCCGGTAATGATCGTTCAGTTGAATCACCACCTTTCTGACACTGTTTCAACATGAATGCATTACTGGTGTACCTAATGTTTGGGGAATTTAATGCATGTGTGTCTGTGTTCATAAAACCCATAAGGGCGTATGCTCTGTATGTACAATACAAGAAAGAAAGCACAATGTTCACCCAGCTGTTTTTGGTGCAGGTGCTGCGGTTTGAATTATGCACGTCACTGAACTGCAACACATTTAAATTAAAATCGCTCCGTGCTCAAACTCTTTGCCGCCCTGTTTATTTAATTATTTAAAAGACTCGCAGCTTCTGAAGCTGTTTCATATTTTACGCGGTTTTCAAGGTCGCCAGCATCATGTAGGATTAAACTGCGCATCGCATTTCACAACCCCCCGCCGCCGAGGTGCAATTAGTACTTTCTCGCCGTCTCGGCACATTTTGCAGGTAGAGCAGAAAACTTTTTCAGCCATAACCCCGGACACGTGGTGGGGTTATGGCAGCCGTCGTTTCTCGCCTTCGCCTCCGATGTTCAGCTCGTCCTAGAAGCTGCTTTGCTCAGTGACTGATGCGGTGTCTCTGTCTCTCAGTGATGTATTATAAACAAGCTGTTTTAGGATTGGTGCGCACGTCCACAGGCACCACTCATCTTCTATCCCCCCTCTCCATCTCTTTAGTCTCATTTCAAAGCCCTCCTCCATTTTCCCAAAACTCTTGCCCTCCTTTTTCTCTCTCTCTCTCTCTCTCTTTCTCTGGGTATGAAGAAAGGCTAATGAAATACACAGCCACCAGCTGCTGATGGTCAAAAACGGGAGCCGGGTCGCACGAAACACTTACCGAGAAGCGCATTAATATTGGATTGTGTTTCTCATTTCTCAATAAAAAAATAAATAGAAAAAAAGCCCACAAGCAATGTTGAGATGAAAGATTCATCCCTCCCCTCCATCTCTCCCTCCCTCCTCTCCCTCTCTCTTCTGCTGTCCTCTGTCGCCCTCCCCTCTCTTAACTGCTGGCTGCCTGCCACACTCTCCTTCTCTCACGCTTCAACCCTCCAACTCTCTGCATCTTTTGAAACGCCCATTGAAGTCTGCGAATTCCCAGTCTCTGAACTCTCTTCTTCTCTACCACTAAGTCTCATGAAGCCTGTGTCTTGTCTGTCACTACTGAATGCCGCCTCTTTTACCTCCCATGCCTTCCACCGCTACTTAAACACACACACATCCAGGGATGCTCCAACCTTCCACTCATCATCACAGGTGGCGAGGAGGTTGCTAAGATACCGCACTGAGCTTTTTCCGACACACACACACACACGCAGAGAGATGCTTTCGAGTGAGGGCGCAGCGTGAAGCCACCTGTTTGAGGTTTCGACATCAGCGGCTACGCTCCTAAAACAAACATTTGACTCAAGAAGAAAATGTCTTTTCCTTCAGAATTCTTATATTTTATCTTTCATTTATTTTTAAAAACAGCGTCTGAGTGATGCTGAGAGCTTCTGCAGAAGCCTGAATCTTAAGTCTAAAAAACAAACTATGGTGGAAATTCATTACACGCACTTTAAACCCTTTTTTTTTCAACAAATTTAGCTAGAAGAATAAAAGGAATATAAAGCTGCAGGGAGTATCTTTCTACAGTAGCTTTGTTTTAGCTTCATGGTCACATCTCTCGGATACGCTCGTTTCCAGACACAACTCCAGCATGAATCGGAAATGTTTTTGCATTGTATTTCATTTAATCAGAGTCTAAGGAGTTGGATATTAAAGGGGAACTACTGCTTTTTACAACTTGGACCTTATTTCTGGCATAAAATACGATAATTTACTCACGCATATAGCTTTTGTGTCATTTGGAGTCGTTCAGACGATATTTAGATCCGTGTATATCCATATAATGGGACTGAATGGGGCACCGAAATGCAGCCTGTAAATAACGCATTATCTGCCACGAAACTCGTTCATTTCACCAATATTTTGTTATGATACGCTAGTGCTATTCCCCGTTCAGTCCAGAGTTACCTGTTATCATCATTCGTGGTCTGTAGATTGATCTTCTAACCTCTGACCTGGATGATGTCATCTCTGAGCGCCGCACACACCTGCAACGGTCGGCTTGTTTACCTGTTATTTGCTACTGCTAGTTTTTTGCAACATGGCTAAACATTTTTCCGATTCTGACGTTGTGGACGATGACTTTGTTTATGATGGATGTCCTTATAGTTTTGAGCCAGAGTATATGGATGAGGAGCTCGCTGAAAGGAGGATACGGAGGCAGAGAGAGGAACAGCTGGTCAAAGAACAACAAACCACTGCACGTCGGCGATTAGACAACAGGCAACTCTGGACTCAACGAAGAATAGCACTAGTGTATCATGACAAAATATTGGTGAAATGAACAAGTTTCGCGGCAGATAATGTGTTATTTAGAGGCTGCATTTCAGTGCCCCATTCACTCCCATTATATGTATATACGCTGGATCTTAATATCTGACAAACAACTCCAAATAACACCAAAGTTATATGGGTGAGTAAATGGTCATATTTTATGCCAGAAATAAGGTCAAGGTTGTCTTCTCAAATGCACCCCAACCCTTTTCAATGAAAGCACATTTCACATTAAAAGAAAACAACAGCCATAGCTGGTGTAGAGTTTCATCTACAGACACTTGCTGTACATTTAATTTCCCGTAGTCAACGTCATTTTAAAATTTGGCACAGTGAATCTGCACTGAGCGAACAATCCTGGAAAAAGGGTTAAATCATTTCTGTGTTATTGCAGAGATGCATGAAT
Source organism: Chelon auratus (assembly GCA_030220025.1). Lineage (NCBI taxonomy): Eukaryota > Metazoa > Chordata > Actinopteri > Mugiliformes > Mugilidae > Chelon > Chelon auratus. Next base: position 1,380 of record JASGAT010397367.1, on the reverse strand, counting down.
GACATTTAACATTTTCCCAGTGTAGTACTATGTCCACAGCTCCAGGAACAGCTCCAAAGAGCATCCTGCAGGATAATTAGCTGTCTCTTCCCCCGCAGCGCAGAGAGCTTGTCAGTGTCGAAACAAAGAAACTAGCGGATCTTCAGAGCGACTCTGTGGCTCTTTGTATGAATATTTAACAACAGCGAGGAGACACAATGAGAGGGAGGAGATATATATATATAAAGAGTGTCTGAGGTGAATAATGAATTAGGAGAATCGCAGTCTGAGACAACGCTCACCGACACAAGACCCGGCAGATTAATCGCTGTTACAATGATTGCAGGCTGCACAGGTCAACCGGGTGAATCACACTGGTGTCAGTTCAAATAAATCCAGATGTATGAATCCTTCACAGTGGCTGTAGTTCTAAAATAAGGGTTCTTCAGTCAGCGATTCTCAAACGGGGACCGTCTCAGTCAGAACTGATGTAAATTGAATTCATGTTGTTGGCCGGGAGAGATCTTTTAATCTTTTTTTAGTCATCTCGTACGCTGTGTTATCCGGTCACCATGCACTTTCAAACAGCCACTCTGCACAGCCGGTATCTGTGGTTTTCACACTCACGCTGTTCACATCAACTGAGTAATGAGGCATCATGTCTCCCATTAGCAGCGCATCTCATAACAGAAGCTCAGGCCGACGCTAAATTTAGCAAGAGGCGACCAATTTGATGCTAAAATCGGGCTAGAGTTGTTCAGCGGTCTGCCCGGCTCAAGAGCAGCCGTTACAGAAACAAGCGCCAAACCGAACCAGTGAGTGGTGTACGTGTGCGCAAGTCATCAGCTATAAATAGTAGCAGAAACACAATGGGATCATAACAACAACAGATATTTTCAACATGAAATGACGTCTGCAGATTAAATGCACTGAACATGTTAGAGAAAGCCACTCTGAACTTTAACTTTAGGGTTGTTTATAGTCTTTAGATTTGCAGAAAATCTGGCCAGGAATTACGACTTGTATTCTTCTAATAATCTGAATGATAGTCCATTCAGAATAAAAATTACTTGTGTAAACACCTCGATCAGATATGACTCATGTCCGGCAAACATCGTCTCTGGAAGGGACAGAAACATGGACATAGCAAAAGATGGGTCCACCTCAGTCATCTTCTTCTTCTGTAGGTCTGCGACTTAACGAATGTCAAAAAGAGGAATATGTATTTAATGTTTCAGGGCATTTAAAGTAAACTCTACACCTACACAAGTAGGTGTAGAGTTGCCAGAATAAATGGAGATCACGTCCAAGAGCTAAACCTAAAACTGTGGACCACAACACAAACCAGTGGAGGACATGGATCAGTCTGAACGTCTCCCTAAAATCAGGTTCAGGAGAGTT
>JASGAT010397366.1:0-15212 GCA_030220025.1 Chelon auratus | reverse complement strand
AGGCAATGCTGTTTGAATTTTGCAGCAAATACAGTGCTGGTAGAAGAGGTATTTATATTTGTGTATATATCTGGAATGTGTGAATTAATCAGCTGACATGGTTTTGCCTTTTCATCTGAAGAAATATTTGCTGATGCAGAAAAAAAGTAAAGTGGCCAAGTTTGACCTCCCTGTTTATGGTGTGTTTTATTCGTTGTGATTCCCATAAAGCGGCAACATAAAGACGTCCCATAAACTCTGTAGGCTGTTTGATAAATTTCATCCATCGACCCAATTGATTTAAAACGACTGGGACAACTGGAAAGTTATAAAAAACAAACATGTATTATCATCTTCAGGCTTTTAATTTTCTGTGGAACAATGAAAAACAAAAACCCACTGAAACTATCAAGATGAGAAATGGAGGAATCCAAGTGGTGGACTGGGAATCGTCAAATGCGATGGCAGTGGCAGCTTCTGAAAATGTTTCCAAGTTGACTTTGTTAATATGACTGAATGCACGATGTAAAAGAAATGCAAATAAATGACGTCCAGTTCTTAAAAGGTCTTTGTGAATTTATTTGGTACCAACGATTAAAACAAAACACATATGGCACAAACACTTCACATGTAAATAAACCTGATTGACACCGGTTTGGATAATTTAGTGGACTTTACAAGAATACCATTTGCATTTAAACCCTGTTCTGATGAAAACACAATTATATGAAATTATGCGTACATCAAGCTGATGTGCTGTGTAAAGAATATCAAGCAGCTGAACTGAAGATTGTGAGTGCTGGAGTGTCTGCTGCAGCCAGAAAGGGCTGCAGATAAATGATTCACTTCCCAAACGTCTGCCGCAGTTTTAAAAAGTAAGCACACACAGACACACAAGGCATACACATATTCTGACTGTTCAAAGTGCTCCTCTAAAATGAACAAGAGGTGTTTCTAATTCATGAGAAGGATGAAGTTCTGAGTGTTGGGTCACCCTTATCAAGGATGGTGATCGCTTTGCTGCTGCTCATTGAATAGAATTGAATTCACTGACATCAATAATAATACTTTAGATTTAGTTATTGAATGGGATGTTCTGAACAAAGAATAATTATCTGCCACAGCATTGAAACCACTGACAGGAGATGTAAATAACGTTGACCATCCTGTGACAATCCACTGGGAAACTTTTGGTCCTGGCATTCATCTGTGTGGATGTTACTTAGACATGTAGCACCCACCTAGACCAGACCAGGCACTCCCACCTCATAACAATGACACTCCTTGATGGCAGCACAAGGTGTTGAACCGACCTCCAACAGCACTAGAACCCAAAACGATCAGGTATCTGTGGGGCGATCCCATTGACAGAGGCTCCTCCCCTTCGGCAAGGCCCACGGGCCAGTGGCGCAATGGATAACGCGTCTGACTACGGATCAGAAGATTCCAGGTTCGACTCCTGGCTGGCTCGTTCTTTAACAATTTCTTTGAGTTATTAAAAAAGTATTTTGATTCTGTTATGAGACACACGGGAGACCTGCACAATATTAAACAAGTGGTTTTAATGTTGTGGCTGATCGGTGTATAAAATCACTAAAGTTTATTAAAAAAAAAAAAAAAGTTGCACCCTTACGCCCTCTACTGGCCACCATTTCCTGTGCTCAGGTGTATTCTAATCTAACGCACCTGCTGGATGTGAGACTCACTAATTAGTCGTTAGGCCTGTTAGCTCGCAGCTAAATAGCTCGCTAGCCAAAGACTGTCTGGTTTGGTTATTATCTGTCTTTACATTGAGCCTGTGTTCTCAAAAGAGCACCTTAAAGCGCGAACGGAAGTGTATGTGCATATTTCTGGGCTGAAACTTTTTTTTTTTTAATGAGTATTATTTCACAAACAAGGATTTATTCTTCACGTCGAGGACAGGAGGAGTCACTGCATCCCTTCACCAGGCTACTGCTGTAAGTGTTTGCTGCTTGTGCTAACACATTGATAATTGTCTTAATCTGCAAATACTTCGACTTAAAGCAGTGTTTTAGTCTGTCTATTTTAACTGTGTGTGCAAGTGGAGCCGGTGAAGCTATTCCTGATGTTTTCTGCTATTTCCCAGTTAATTGTCTAGTTGAGCTGTGGTGTTTTTTATAATGATGCTTTTGCAATTTTAACACCAAATGACAACTGGACTGGTTTTCATTTAGTGTATTGGCTCCTTGTGTGTGTTGTCATTGTTTTTACTGAAGGCTTGTTAAACATGTCTGAGTAGATGAAGTGATGCCTACTGGCTTTATGGGTGGAGGTAGATGAAGAGGCCAATTCAAAAACAACTTAACTGTGCTGTTTACTTCATGGGAATCAATGTCCTGCACACTTCAGATACAGCCGAACATTAGAGAAAATGTTACCTCTGGTTGATGGTTACCTCTCAGTGTCAGTGTTTCCATGACAGTAAGTCCTCTGCTCGATGCTATTAAATGTTTTAGTTCATCATCTGCTACGTAATGGATGTGACTAACACTTTTAACTGGCACATCTGCAGGATCTGACTTTTTTATGCTCACATTCTCACTGGGAAGATTCACTTGAATGCCCTCAAGTACAGCTGGGCAAAAACTTCGCTATAAGTCTTGCAGAGTTGTTGTTGATGATGTTGTACGCATAGAGACATGGCAGACATACGTAACCCTTACCCACCCGTGGTTAATATTTCATTTCTGCCTTGCTGTGTGCTCATCTCTCCACGAGTAGCATCATTATTATACAGACTTTTTTATGCTTATGTTTAAAATGGCATCGCTTTTCTGTTTTTATTGGCTCTTTCCTATCACACACATACTGTAAATGGCTGTAAATGTGTTGTTTAAGTGCTATGAGTGCTCGTTTGTAGCATCCATATTGTTTCTATATTCTGACTTCAGTGCAGTGTGGAGCCTTCATAGGTTTAAGGGGGTTGTCATTGCAAAATGCACATCTCTTCCCCTTTTCTTATATTTTTCCTCAGGGCTCCAAACAATTGCTTGGCTTGCCCGCCCCGATGTTGTGTCCCAGGTTTTTAAGCCACAACCTGTAAAACGCCACTCCAGTAATAGTATAGTGGATTTTTGACAGTAGCTATGTGCAAAATTGGGAAGTGGAAACTGCTCAGACTAAGATCCAATTTTTGAGTGTGGTCAATTGTCGGAGAGGGGGATTGTTTGCTTATCGGACATCGTGACCTTCTGGTAGGAAATTGGACTAAAATCTGTTGGTAGAGAGAGTTTGGGTTTAAAATTGGGCCTAATTTAGTGTCTGCCCCAGCTACAGTCTGCTGCTGCAGATCTCATTCCATGAGATATATCCTATAATGATTGGGGGTCACCTGATTGGGAATAAGGGTTTATATACGGTATGATGCTGTTTATGCCTATTGCAGAGCTGAGTTTGGTTTACTGAAGAGGTCAGAGCCCAGATGCCACACACACAAACATTGCTGCATGTTTTGTATTTACCTAACAAAAGCTTAAATCTCAGTGAGTTGGCTGGCTTTGGAACGGGATAGTAATGGAAAATATCATAATTTGCATATCTTTATTTACCATACAAGTGTTTAAATCAGTTTTAACAAATAAAGTCTCAGGTCAGGTTTTTATGTGCTCAGATGGTCCAGATTCTCCCTCCACAAAATCTTAAAGTTTGTGTTTTGCAGACAATTAGATAAAAAGGTTTCCATCCCTGAGCTCATTTAACCAAATTAGAGAACAAATTACATTAGTAATGAAAAGTAATTGAGCATCCTGCAATTAAAACCAAGACAAACGGGCCTGTCATCTCCACTTTTATTCAGCATTTGGTCAAATTTAAGTTTTAGTTCCACCATTTGTCAAAGCTTTGTGGCCGCGCCAGAATTCAGAATATGTAGAGGCAATAAAAAGTGCAGAGGATCACGATTTCTGGCACATTCAGTTGATTAAATGGACAGTCGAATTAAGAAATGGTTCCTTATTTGTTACTTTTTGCATTGGTTTTGGAACATTTTCCCTGACTTGTTCACCTGTCATGGGCGTGCTGGTTTGGCCTGTCGCTGACCTCATTTTTGACTGACTTCACAGCAGTTTATCCTCGTAAATGACCGACTGCCTGCCAGACTGCCTGACCACATGGCACGATCAGATCAATTTAACTGTCCACACGCCAGATGTGGCAGTTTACGGTGACAAAATACAGCTTAGTTTTGACAGCCAAGCTCACATATGCTAATTCATCCCTTTTATGCGACCTGCACATCATTAAGCAGCTCAGGAATTGCTCAGAACACCTTTAGTTGCAAGTTGTCAGGTTGTGACAGTTGTATATTTATGATTGTGTGAATGTAATGGTCCGCAAGTTGACCATTTGCTGTCGCTGTTGCTCTCTCTGCGGGGCTGTCTAGTTGAGCTGTGTTGCTGTTTGCCTCTTGAGCAGTCTGAGACGAAAAACAAACGCCTCTCTTCCCTTAAGATTGTAATGAATTCCCTTCGCACTGATTAGGCTGCACTGGACTGACTGGCCCTTGCTCTCCAAAGACAATGGGCTTCTAATAGGCTTTGCTAAATGGCCAGAACCCAGTCAATGGGGAAGAAAGACCTAAAGAAAAAAAATCATAAACAAGAGTGGTGGAGCGAGCAAGAGACAAAGTGTGTTACGTAAGAGACGGAGTGAGAGCGAGGGAGCTGTTTCCTGTACTAAGTGCCTCTAAATGGATGTGGAATACAGTTAACGAGTCTGACCTGGCAGGGAACCAGGGGGTATGTGGCTGTCAAGTCAGGCCTGGCAGCCTCTGTGTCTGCGTGTGTGTGTATATGTGTGCGTCTTGTTTGTTTATTAGTTTGACTCCGGTACCCAGCAGTCAAAATAATAAAGAGTTCACCTGTCGATTAGGTCTCCAAACACGAGCTCCGCTGTGCCAGTCACAGCTAGGCCATAATAACCTTAATAATTGCTCCAGGCAGCAATGTTGATGGTAAACTATGTATTTGTGTACGTGTGTTTGAGTGTATGTCCTTTTCCTGCAAATGCACAGATGTCAGTTTTGCTTACAATTGGATATTAATTGTGACGCTCATTCGGTGTGACAGGCACACACACCCACAAGCACACACTAACTATACCTGCAAGTACATGCTGTTACGAAAACCAGTTGTGTCAGGCCTGCATTGCAATTAACCTTCAGGAGAATGGCACCGACGTGGGGAATGTAATATTGCACATGGAGTGCAGCACATATTTACACGGCAGTCCTCAACCTTTTGGTTCAGAACATTTCCATCATATTACATCTTGCTCTTCTGGGGACATTTAGGCTCCCTGTTGGAATAAATATAACTACCAAGTAAGAAAAACAACTATTTAATGTGGTAACACCATGCCCATTTTAACTTCATCATGTAATCTTTGCATGTCAGGCTGAAATTTTCATTATTAAACACAATTCTCAGCCCACACATATTGTATAGTTATCCTCAGGCTGTATTGCAACTATAGATCTTTTTTTTTTAATATGAATTTCTCCATATTAATGTTTCAAGTCTCTAGGTGGTTGATTAGTGAGTCCTGCGTAGAGAGTTTCTATCAATTTACTGACTTAAAAAAAAAAGCTTTAAATATCCGCAAGATAAAAAGCAAATCATAATAAATTTCTTGACATTTTCTGTACAAATTAGTTTCTCGGTTCATCTGTTGTTTTCTTTGTAGTGTCAGTAAATCGTGAATTTATGTAGTTATTTCATACAACCCAAAGATTAACGTCTCAAAGGTCTTCCGAGCAAAGAAAAGCACCTCATCCTCACATTTCAGAATCTTGAATTGGCACATTTTTAGGCTTTAACCCCTTGACTCCTGATTTGATTTACAATTATTTGTTTGTGCTTTGAAGCTGACGCTAAATCAAGTGGAGATTGTTAATTTGTCTATAGTACACAGTATAGATATAATTTTAGGCAGGATGCAAATTAGACAACAGGCATGAAAGGTAAAAATAGTAAAACATTTACTGAAATTACAAAATCGATATGTACAAATACATTACAAAATCAAATTACATACTCTACACTATAACACCAACTATAATCCAAATTGAAACTTTGAGTTCAGGCGTTTCACTTAGGACTTCTAAACTTTAAAACATTAATTCACAAATTAACTTCCTATTTGTTAGCTTCCTTTAACCGGATGTAGTTCCCACCCCGACTGATCCTATGAGAAACTAGTGCTCCATAATTAAAAGTACTCATCCTCTTGTTTTATGGAATATACTCAGACCTCAGTATCAATGTTTTCATGACAGGAAGTCCTCTGCTCGATGCTATTAAATGTTTTAGTTCATCATCTGCTACGTAATGGATGTGACTAACACTTTTAACTGGCACATCTGCAGGATCTGACTTTTTTATGCTCACATTCTCACTGGGAAGATTCACTTGAATGCCCGCAAGTAAAGCTGGGCAAAAACTTCGCTATAAGTCTTTCAGAGTTGTTGTTGATGATGTCGTACGCATAGAAACACAGCAGACATATGTAACCCTTACCCAGCCGTGGTAAATATTTCATTTCTGCCTTGCTGTGTGCTCATCTCTGCACGAGTAGCATCATTATTATACAGACTTTTTTATGCTTACGTCTAAAATGGCATCGCTTTTCTGTTTTTGTTGCCTCTTTCCTATCACACACATACTGTAAATGGCTGTAAATGTGTTGTTTAAGTGCTACGAGTGCTCGTTGGTGGCATCCATGTTGTTTCTGACTTAAAAGATGGGGATTGTGGAGTATTGTTGATGCAGTGTGGAGCCTTCATAGGTTTAAGGGGGTTTATGGTTGTCATTACAAAATGCACATCTCTTCCCCTTTTCTCATATTTTTCCTCAGGACTCCAAACAGTTGCTATCCTATGAGAAACTAGTGCTTGCAAAAGGTTCCTAGGTATGTACTGAATGTGGACAAACTGACACAGGAGGATTACATGCGTTATTTCGGCTGCAGTCTGAGCGGAAACAGGGCGTCGGGAATTCGCGACACTCTGCATCAAGGGGTTAATTATTCCATTATCAAAACAGTTCCTGCTTATTTTCTGACAGTTGAGTAATTAATTAATCAGTGGAGCTGCAGTCCTGTTGATTGTGGATGCCTCAATGTTCATTACTTAGTTTGGACGTGTTTAAGAAAATAACTAATTGACTAAAAATCAGACAGAAATCTCAGTCTATTGTCTAGATGTGAGTCTTTGAAAAGTCCTTCTATTTTAATATAATTACACTTAAGCTGTAACAGACAAAAAAAAAAAAAAGAATTAGTTTACATAATTTGTTTACTGACAAATCTTCAGGGTATGTGTTAAATTTACTAAACCCTGTTTGGCTTCTACAGAAGTAATTTGGAAACCAGCTCTTTTCAGAACACCTGGAGCTTCTGACAGTAGCCCTTATAATGAAAAGGGGTACTTTGTTTTAAAAGTGTCAACTCACTGAAGGGATCAGTGTCTGAGAAGGTTCTCAGTCATTCAGGTCATGGTATATCCAAAAAAAAAAAGGTTTGAAAAGTCCTGCTGAAAATGTGAATTAAGATGAATCTCTTTTGAGATTAGAGCCCATTCCTTGAACGTCTTTTACATTTGCTCTTCCAGCCGTAGTCCATTTTATCCATCTATTTATTGGTGGCTTCATAAATTTATTTAAATGAGTCGGGTAGGTGGTCAGGTCTGGATGGCTGCCTCCGAACTTGATCATTAATCTGGAAATTCTCACCCACAGTCACATAATCACTGCTGATGGGTAACTGGTGCATATCCTTCCTGTTTGTGCGTCTCGGTTTGAGTGATGTGGACTGATTGTTTGTTTGTTCATTCATGTGAAAACACAGCTGAGAATTTACTTACAGGCCGCATTTGTTTGCCTGTCACTGTGTATAAATTCACGCGAGATGCGTGAATGTCGGCACATCCATGTATGGACATTTTGACATTAATTCTGATGGTGATTCAGCGCGACAGTGTTGCATACGCGCACAAACATGTATCGGCATGCTGCTACTTACAAGCCATTTGCGTCTGCCCTAGAAAACAATTAACCTTGAGCAGAATGAATGAAATGTGGAAGCGGTGAACGGTGCACGCGGAGTTGTGAGCTCTGCTGTTGCTCATTAGTGACGCGAGCGTGATGTATAGATATGGAACTGTGCCACATGTTTGCATAAACATGAAGGCTTTTTTCTGTTCAAGAAAATTGGCTTTGCTTCTATTCTCATGCCATGTTTATGTATGAGTCGGGTCTTGATGGATGACCTCAATCAGTGTGTTTTGTTACAGATGAATACTGTATACAGTATGTGTCATACTGTTTTCATTTTGAAACAAGATAGATCTTGTAGGATGTGTCTGTGTCTGTGATCGTGGTGGCCTTCAAACGATTCAGCAGATTACTGAATAATTCCAGTTGTAAATCATTATCAGATTAATGACTGCTCGGTGGCATGGATGGTGGAATGGATGACGTACAGAAGGAGCTGAGACAGAAGGTGTGGTCTTTGTCAAAGTCTTTAAGCTAATCAATTTCTAGTGACACTGAAGAAAAGGCCTAAGTCAGTGGAAATGGGAGACAAATTTGGAGAAACTTTAAGACTGACAAGACAAGAAAAGCAGGGTTCAGCATGATTTAACAGGTTCTTGAGTCTGAAAAGATCATCCAAAATCAGGAGGAGGTCTCGCTTTGGCAAAAGCCTGCTACCTGTAGCTCTTAGTAACAGGTTTAACCTCCAAAGAATCGCATGTTTTGATTCTATTCTATTCACTTCGTGCCTGTTGTGTGTCTCTGTGATGTACCTTATTTACTTCTGCTCGTCATCTACGGTGACGTGTAAGGTGTACCGTGTTGTAGGAAATAATTTGCCCCCAGAGACGATAAAGATGGACTGACCGACCGACTGCGTGTTGATTTGCTTTAGTGCTCGCAAGCAAGCTCGCACTCATCACACAGTGACTCACTGACTGTTTAAAAGCTTACATACTGTAGAAAAGGAGGGGTGTATGTATTTTGACCATAGACTGTATATAACTATGGACGACGTGTCTGCATGTCCTTGCATTGGTCAAATTGACACTAGTTTCCCGGGGAAGGGAGTAGCACCATGATTTTGAACCCAAGTCTGTTCAGTACGGTCCAAGAGTGGAGCCACACTGTACTTACTTATATACTATGATGAGCAGTTTATTAAATTATCCAGTGATATATTGTCGGTGTCTGTACTATATGTTTGGGACTGTGAATGTTTGGGTGGGTGTGTGTTTTGTCTTGTCTTTGGCGGGAAATTTTCACTGTAATTAAATCTTAATGGGGAGCGTAATGTGGTTGATTCCGGGATGAGCAACACGAGTTTAATTGCTTTGCCTTTTAATTGTTATGAATCCCAATGTTATCACGGTTGTGTTTTCATGCCCCCATGTTGCTCAGATAGACACTTAATGCTCGTAAGCGTGAATGAGGTTTCTATATAGTTTAAATATATGCCCTTCAGATTGAGAATGATTACATTTGTAAAACAAATCTTTCATTCAAAATGAATAGAAACTTCTCAATACACTTATATATTTGGACATATTTGGAATTCAAGTTTAAAATTTCAGTGTGAGGGTATTTACATATTTCATATTTCTAAATTCCAACATCCAAAGATGTTTGGAATTATGGCCATTTATATACAACCCCCCATTTTCAGTGTAATGCAAACTTTTCACCATTTCGCTTTTTATGTAAGATGGTCAGATTCATTTGCTGTAGTTTATTTCTATGGGTAAAAACTACCTTAATCCACCAAAGGTCTGTACAAGCCACATAAATATAAAGAAATCAACAATCCCTATTAATCCAAAAGCAATAAATAAGAGCTGAAATGAGCAATAAAACAAGTAAAATTAACAGTGTTCCCACAATAAAATCCGAGATATCCTGTGCAACCGGGACTGTGAGAAGAAATATGTCATCAAATAATGGCGGAGAACTTGCTGGCCTGTGCAAATGTAAATTACTCGCAAACCAATGCAGCACCTTGTGATTTCTGGTAGCTGTAAATCTGTGTTGTACTAGCATGCAGCAAACTACTCAACCTTCTCTTTGTTATCATGAATATTTCACTACAAAAACAGTATTTTCTAGATTCAGTGAAAAATTACACGCATCACAATGCTAAAGACAACATGGCATATAATTTATTTACTTCATATTAACACAGTGATGTGTACGAAATTGTAGGCTGGCCCAAGTCAGTCATGTAGCATGTGTTAAAGCAAACCTTAACATTGGATTTCAGTATTCGGCAGTAATTACGGAGTTATGGTAAATTTATTTTATTTCTCAAAACAAAACAATTGCTATGTCCAAATTACTGTAATACTTGACAAAAAGGAAAAATATGTGATGTGTTTCTTAAATATAATGATTTTAAAGGGCTCTGAAGCTTAGTGTGAAAGCTTTACAGATCGTATGATTGCTGGCTAATTAATGCTCGACAAGTTATTCTCTAGTGTTGTAAGCTCTGTCATAGTTATAATAATCCTTGATAATTTATGAAAGCTTATTTGCAAACCATTTTTAATGTGCCTTTCTTTTACAACCTTGTGTGGACTCTCCTTATGTGGAGATATGCACAATAATTCCAGTGTACCTGAACTACTGTGTACCTGTGCTAATGGCAAATAAATCTTCATCTAACTCCTACTAAGCATTCAACTGTGCATGCTTTTATTAGAAAGCACCAAAAACTACTATGTTATTGACAGAGTTTCAACCCGATTTGAAACTCTTAAACAGATGGTCAAATAATGTTCTCGGATTGAACTTTTTTTTGTCAGCATTTAGGTCCCAGCTGTCTGACTGTATTGTGATGATGTGAGCCGGGTGCCAAACTTCAAGTTCATGAAGAATTCTAAGGAGAAAAAAAAACGTGTATGGTGGAAGATTGGAGAAAAAAAATAAGCCTAAAAGAACACAATAAGAATGAAGACTTCTCAACTGAGAGCAGGGTTTTGCAGTGTCAAACACAATGTCAAAGGAAGAGTCGGAAGTCTCTCACAATTTATGCCAAACGTAACCTGCCAGTAGAGGCACATGTGGGAGACTCACAAGCCAATCTCTAAACTGCCAGCACCGTGGTGGTGCAGCAGCTGTGCCAGGAGACGAACGCAACGCAGCCAACACCATAACGATGGCTTGAATGCTTTGAGAGAACAGACATCAATCTTCAGACTCTCTTCTTGGATTGTTGACCATCCTTCCAGCACAGATTCAGAGTCTAGATGGTTATTAAAATGTGTGAATGACATTACATTAGAGGCCAGAGGAGGAGCTGATGTGTTACTCTTTCATCAAACTGTGCTGCTGCATACCACAGCAATCAGTCACTTTTTTTAATAGTTGACCCTTCCATTTATTTTGCACTCCCTCAAGCTAATTTTCTCAAGACGTTGCCTGGAGCAGAAACTGGCCTCTGCCATGCAGGAGCAGATTTCATACAGTTTTCATTGCGCTTAACGTGCACATCTTTGCGCTAGTAAATATACAAAAGGATGTTATGTTTGATTGTTGTCACCTTTGCTTGCTGAGAGCTGCTAGGTTACCAGACATAACGGCGTTGTTCACAACTCTTTGAGGTAAAGTATAGTCCAGAAGAAAATTAAAAACAAACTGCATGTGCTGTATATTCAAATATAATAATTATGCGGCGGAAAAGAAGCTGAAGAGATGAGATTTTCCTGCTCCTTTCTTTGCTACAAACTGAACGCTGATTGTCGTTACTCCACCAAAAGCTGCTCGTGTTAAATGCTCAAAAGAAGCAGCCTGGTCTGAAAAGTGTGTATGGCTCACTCAACTATGAATGGTAACAGCTGTAATCAGCTTGAATTCAACCAGACTGAAGACCAAGATGTTGATAGATACTATTTTTAAAACCTCACTCATCTCTTCATTTGTACTTTCACTGTGTTCTAACTTGATATAAATATACACATTTGTTTTGTCACTGTAGTGTGGTGTACATGCATGCTGCAGAACATAAATTAATTATCTAATTTGATAATTCTTGTGGGTCTTTTTGTCTCATCGCATATCCTCATACCGACATATACTGTCCCTCATCCTGCATCTCTCTGCAGCCACTCTACACTTTCCTGTTAACCAAGCTCTGCACACTCTCTCTCATCTTTCTACTTTTCACCAGTCTCCACTGCATCAGAGGAGGCGAGTTACTCCCCCTGCTATGTTGCCGTGCCTGTGGGGAGTCTCGTCAGTCACCCAGACCTAGGACACCTCCTGACAAGGTCACAGAGGTCTTCTACTCTGAGATTAAAACGACTCCATCCATCCAGCCAGTTTCCCCTCCGGGCGGCCATTATCATAGCAGATCGCCATGCCAAAAAGCTCAAATAGATATGTAGTGCACAGGCTGTGACCTTCCAACAGTCTGCTGTCACTTTCCGGTCTCTCTGCCTCATCGCATGGTGGTGTTTGGTGGCTGCTGTGTTCCTTTACTGTCAAATGCTGGTGTTTTGAGAGGGAAAAAACTTCAGAATTTTATGTTTTTTGTAGTTGAAAACAAGAGGTCACCTGAAAAATGCATCTGTTCTCTGGCAATTTTCATGATGTTAGAGCTGTTTGGAGCCGTGTTTATGTGTTTCTGTGTCCTTGTTATTTGTGTGTGTCTGTGGCATCAGCTTGAGCCAGGCAACAGCAGGGATGGGCAGGCAGCCTGGTGAAGGTCTCGGCGCCCAAAGGTTCCACACAAACACAGCTGTCAAAACTGGCACACAACCCTTATTAGTGCTCACCAGTGCACACATTTACTTGTGTGAGTTTTGTTCTACTCGCGGTTCGCCGTGGGATTAAGAGGGCAGTCTGGCAAGAGGACCTCAGAGCACTCAAGCTTTTATCCCTCCATCTATTAGTTCTTTCTTGGAGTTAAAATGAAGTCCGTCAGGCATCAGATGTTTTTCTATGTAGACCAGAAAGAGAAAAAAATACCATGCCACTCATGAACAATGCTGCTACACCTCACCTCCTGGTCTCAACTGCTCTTTTACTGGGTAGATTTTTTTTCTGTGGAGGGTTTGCATGGTCTCCTCGTGCTTGGTGGGTTTGAAGTGCCATAAAAACAAAACAAAAGATGAAATTAATTGACAACCCTAAATTTCCTACAGGTGCGAATGCGAGTTTGATTTTGAATCTGGAAGTTGTACAATAACGCTTACAAACTAACAGGGTCAGGTGGCAGTAGTAGACCTGTAAAGCTTGTTACATACTCTGCAAGAAGCAAGAAATTTGTTCTCGCTTCTAGGACTGTGAGAACAAGAAAAAAGTTTGTTCTGGCTAGGTCATTTATACTTCGTGAGAAACTCAAGTGTCAAACTCAGGGGAAGTCCTCGTAGGGTGCTCCCAACGCAGCATACGTCACACACGCACTAAGATGTGGGAGATGGATGCCAAGAGGCACTTTTCTTATTATTTTCAGATGTTGGTCAGTTGTTTTGAAAACTACGTCCGTCGGATCACAGCGTTCATTCAGAATGCACCCACACACAGTATGCTGATCTCTACCATCTGGGAGCTCAAAGAGTGGCCACTAGCATTTCCGCTTATTCACATCAACCACACCCACTTCCAGTTTCTGACCAATCACAAAATAGTTGCCGGACACCACATGTGAAAAAAGTTCTTCCCGGTTGATGTGTCGAGAACGAATTTCTTGCTTCTCGCAGAGTATGCGACAGCCCTAACTCCCATGTTCTGCTAGTTGAGGGTAGCGGCTTTGAAGAGAGCGTGGAGCGATATATTGCCATGCGCTGTGGTTTTTATTTATTTTCCAGGTCGGTGTCCACAGCAGTTCATTGCTTCAAACTCATACAAGCCCACTTTATAGAAACTTTTCTCTCTCTTTCAAAGGTTGAGCAGGTATAGCTGATGAATGTGTAGATATTACCCCACATTCTTTTCTCTGCTCTTTTTGGTCAGTTCAGTTCAGGTTTAATGATAAAGCGTCTTAAGAAGCTCTACAGACCAGCAGAAAAAAAGACCAGTTCTTGAAATTTCAAATTCTGTTTTATATTAATATAAAATGGACATAATAACATGAATCAGTGGTCATAGAAATCTGCAAATAGCTCTCACACTCGACTGCCCACAAATTTCAAGCTGGTTTTCTTGCCACTTAAATGGCGAGTTAAACAAAGCAGGTAAAAAAATAATATAGCCATAACTAAGTATTTTATCATCATAAGACCACTGAATGCTTTTTACCTCCTACTTACAGTTGCAAGTGTGTGCACTTAGAGGTTTGAGGGTGAGCAAAGCATCGATTCTGAACTTACTGTAGAAAGGCCAGGGGCCTCATGTACAAAGAGTTGCGTAGATTTCCTTCTAAATCGTGACGTAAGCTCAGATTTAGAAGCATTTCGAAGCGCATTTCCTTTGTACATCCCCATCAAGCGTACCCGACTCCTCGCTGTCCACGCCCCTTTAAAATATGCAACTCCCCATCCACGCCCCTTTTTAAATATGCAAATTATATTTACATTGACCCTGCACCTGAGATTCTGAGACTCTGCGCGATCAGAAAACGAAAACATAAGAATGAGTAAGACGGGAAAAAAGAAGAACTTCACAGAAAGCGAATTGTCCTCTTTGGCACAATGTTTAGTTGCATTTGCGCATCACATATGATCTGTACACTGATCGAATGAAAATGTTTCCTGTTGACATTTACAAATTCATGCGATGGCGCTTTTATAGCAATGTGTGCACTGCACATTGCAACGTTCGTACATGAGGCCCCAGGACTCCAGCAATACATGTAGTACATGGAACAACTTTATTAGACCAACACGTTTTGGTTCGTGGCCTTCATCAGGGTCAGCGGGAGTGCTGAACTTACTAATTTGTCTTCTCTTACGCATTCAGTAGTACAATGTCTACATTATAACCAACCGTTTATCTGTTACTGAGGCGATCGATCTCATTCCAGCGTTGCTTCCTTCATTGCTGTAACCCAGTCCTGGTGGTATTTTGTGTCTGTTTATTAGGGAGGATTAGATCCTCAAAATTAGTTTAGTCTTGTGTACAATATATGATCAAACCTTGACTTTTGTGGCTTTGTGCGTAATGAAAATTACACATCTTTCAAACCTTAACAGCCGTTTTGTGAGCAAATACAGATTATGAGATTAACCTAAACTCACCCTAAACTTTTAG
>JASGAT010397363.1:0-15068 GCA_030220025.1 Chelon auratus | reverse complement strand
CCCCCTCGCCTCCTTGTCTCCTCCTCCCCTCCAGCTCCGTTTGTTGGATTAACTTCTTAAATTATACGTAGCGCTCTTAAATTCAAATCCAAACACCACCATTACTGCATGTGACGTCCACACAGGCTCCACAACTGCCCTCTGCTGCTCAACATAAATACTTCCCGCCAAGTTAAGATAAATATAGATGAGAGATTTGCTTCAGCAGTTTCTTTTCCCTTTCCTTTTCTTCAAACCTTATTCAACTTGACACATAATCCTTGGATTCCTGGCAGAGGTTGTTGTAGGAGTATTTCTCTGGGGTGCAATGGAAAGACATTAATTAAACAAATAAATAACACAACTAAATCAAATCTTTCCCACATTCACTTTGTCCACGCATTTTCGCAAAATGTGTCACAGACGCCAGCGTGCACAAACCTGCAGCAATTCCCACCTCAGAGCGCTGCTCTGTTCGCGAGTTGCGTTTCTCACCAAATCAATGAATTTTGAATCATGACCCGTGCACGCAGCAGAAAAGGGAAAAAAAAAAAAACGTGTGGTTGCAGTCTTTCTGCTAAATGTTTTCCACGGCGCATCCTGTGTAAGAATGTGATTTACCGTTGGATTGTGATTGAAGGGGGTGACTCATAACCAAATGAATGCCAGTGTGTCGGTGGAAGCCCGGGTGCACCTTTACATCCTGCTGAAGTGCACTTTGCATTTAAATTAGCTGTTTTTTGGGTGGAATTTGGCTGGTAATTCCTTTTTGGGAAAAGGAAAAATAGTCTATTTTTCAGATGCCATCAGTTGTTGATAAAGTCTTAAATCTCATAGTACATAGATGAGATAGCATTTTCAGTCATATCCTATAAAAAGGCTTATTTTTCCTATATTTATAGTAATGTGATATATATATATATACATATATGCATATATATATACATATATACATATATATATACATACATACATATATACATACATACATACATACATATATATACATATATATACATACATATATATATATATATATGTATGTATATATATGTATGTATATATATATATACACACACATACATATATATATATATATATACACATATATATAAATTAAATGTTTAAAACCGTGCTGTGCTTTGCGTTGAATTGTTTTTTTGAGAGTTAATATTCTTCACAGTTATTTTTTTTTTACTTCTGTTCACTTATTTGGTTTGAGACTTAGGGGATTTTTTTCCATTTCATGATGGTTTAATGGCGTTTGCGAAAGCAAAGGACCAAAAGCAGAGAGGTGAAAACCACACGCGCACACACCCAACACACAAACACACACACACTCTCTCTCTCTGTCTATATTTGTTTGCGCTTTAATCTCATGGAAGTGGTACAGAGCCGGCGAATCATTGGCTGAGACGCCACTCGGCAGGTTTCCTCTGAGCGCTCTGCCGTGTGGTGTAAACTCATTCATCCTTCCTCTCTCTGTTTAGTGCCTCTGTGCCGCTTTATCTGGAGGTGAGTCACTATTTTCTTCTCATTTGTGCTTATCTCTAGAAAAGATTTCTTTTGTCTTCGAAAATACGAACTCAGCCACTTATCTGTTTACCTTTATAGAAACGTGAGGGATTAAAAAAACAAACAAAAAACAAACATTTGAATTCAACACGGTTGAATGTTTATACTTTCAGAGATGTGTTGTGCTTCTACCCGCAAAGGAAACACGCTTCCTTTTACACTACATTAGCGGCACGTTCTCTAACACCTTTCATACAGAGATCTGTGCAGACTACAACAAATAAACAACAGAATGTACCTGAAATATGCCTTTAAGCTTCAGCCACATGGCACTTAAATTAAAAAAAGACCGTTATACAAAAGCAAAAGTGTCAGATTAAAGGCGATTTAAATTAATGCACATGCTGGATATTTATCGTGGAAAACCACGCCGATCATTTCTCTGCTTTCGCCTCGATTGTTGAACCTCAACGTTGTATTTGTACATTCGTGCATTTTTGCACATGCATGGACTGACCTTGACGACATGTGGTCTGGAGCTTCGTGCGTGGCCAAATCTGTATCTAAATGTTCCAGATATCAGCCACTGTACTTTGTTTGTTGATTTAGTATCTATCTAGTGTATCTATCTTAGTAGAATATCTGTTTAGTCTATTAGGCTGATTGTTCATTTGCTCTGGATTTCCGTTACTTTACTACTGAATCATTTTCAGACTTTCTCACAACTTTATCTGATTGCTGCTATTTTAAGCATCCTCTGAGATGCGGCACAGTGCAGTCCGATGCACACTTGTGCCTCCCACTTAATGCCAGATCTAATTAAATTTATTTGCTTTACATAATAAAAAGCCGCAGTGGAAAAATTAGAGATAAACAAGCACGCCTGGAAACTCACAGCCCCTCTCACCACAAAACCACGACAGGGCAAACAGGTCAACTGCGAAGCAGCGCCGTATAGCTCACATTCAGTCAAGGTAGTCACATTTGCGCGCGTCGCAATAGGAAGGGTAACTCCCATCATTTTCCCTTTCTTTGCTAAATGAGTCACACATTTTTTGATAACCTCCCACGAACTAAATGCCGTCAGCCTAAACCAGTTCAATGATATCCCTGACGGGTCTGACTGCTCTTGGAAGGCCATTTAAACATAACACGTGGGCATTTCCTCTCTTAAGATCTGAGGTTTGTCATTTCTATTAGAAAAATCCCACAGATTTGAGGCGCTTCCTGATACTGCACCATTAATTTTAAAGATATTTCCTCAGACGTGGTTTAAAAAAAAGCAGCTTAATGGGAGGACATGAGAATCAGATGCAGAGTGTTCCATCTAATGACCAAAAAAATTAAAACCAGTGGCCGAACCCGAATTAAACCACACAAAAGCATGCACAGCTTGTGAAAGAGAAGCTAAAAATGACTGATGATTAATAGAAGAGAATATAGAATCATCAGGGGAAACGGGAGGGACAGAATCTGAGAGAGAGCGACAGAAAGGCTTGGCCTCGTGAAGCATGTGAACTTCCAAAAGACTCCAAATATTAACATACACTGCCTTAAATGTGGCGTCATCGGTGGAGTGAACAGGCAGAGTGTTGGTGCTGGAACTATAAGTAATATAGGCATCTCTGGTTGCAGCTCATAACTTCATTATCTGCAGTTTGCACCTTCGATGTACAGGTGCTGAAAATACTGGACCACTCTGCAACGAGTGTAGGTGCAGCAATACTTCTGCTGCAACTTGTATGTGCATCTCTTGTTTTATTTATTTCATCTGGAAGAATTTTGGTACTGAGAACGCCAGAACAATTTACTGCACTTAACACTTAAGATCAGGTTTCTGGTACATTGTGAACATTGATAATTTAAGAATGAATTATTTTTAAGTCAGGGATTCTTCTTTTTTCCCCAGCAGATTTTAACACACCCAGACGATCTCTGACACAGGGTTCATACACATTTTTCATGGTCAGATTCAAGCACTTTTCAAGCACTTTTAAGGGTCATTTTCAGAATTTTCCAGCACCTTATTGCTGGGATAAAATACATATCTACAGGAATATATGTACTGATGATTATTTTTTTCCACTTTTTATCACAATTATGTACATTGTATTATGCTGTAAACATCTAAAATGATAATGCATAATAGCAAAAAGTTTAGAAATTAAAGGAGAACAGTTTTATGCAAAAAAAAGGAAGCCGCTTGACGTTCTTCAGGCACACTTGCACCGAGACTAGTTGTGCAAAACCCAGATCTTTTGAGGGATTTGGATCAATCTGAGTCACTCATTGATTTGAGCCGGGTTTTGCGAGTCACTTGAGTCACTTGACCCAAAATGGCCTGATTGTGAAAGAAAGTGTTGCCAGTACAATCACTCAAGACATAATGAAGTATAACACCTACTAATAAAGGATTATTACAGTTACCTGTTATTGCCATTTATCTGTTGTGATACATAGCCACTGAAAAGCATATCAAGTATCTTACATAAGCCTAAACCTAAAGCACAAAATTAAGCTGTGCAAACAAACAAACAAAAAAAGGCTCCAGTGAAATTTAACTAGAAGAAAACAGACATTCTTCTCTGTGATTAACGGTCTAAATTTTAAAATATGGTCAGTTTTTTTCCGTCTTTAGACTGGCTATAAGCGGCAACAAATTAAGAGTGTTTTCTATGAGATGAGAATGATCCCTGAGTCGGTTCATTTTTGTTTCTCTGCCGACCGAGTGAGTGGCTGTTGACTCCCGGCTCTTGGTTAAGCAATGACTCATGAGTAGCGAATCCGCAGCGGACTCATGAGTGCTAAGTGCAGTTTGCGCTGCTTGCTAGTGGTAAAGTCGGGTAGTACATTTTACTTCTCTGCCGAGTGAGATAAGCTGATAAGGTTAAATGGTGCCGTTTATTAATTATATATCAATCAAATGGGGTAGGACTCAACTGAGCCGGTTCAATAGACGTCTAGATTCATGATTCTTGAGTCTTCTTTGGTGGCCGGTTCAATGAGCCGGATCCAGAATCTTTTTTCCACCGCTAATCTCCACATACGGTTCTCTTTCCGATTTTATTCATCCTGGTGATAAGCAAACTATCCAGTCTTTTGTGAAAGACACAGAGTTATAATGTCAAGCACTTTCAAGCACTTAAACTAAAATCCAAGCACTTTTCAGACCTTGAAAACACAACATTGAAATTCAAGCATTTTCAAGGATTTCAAGCACCCGTACGAACCCTGCTGACATAAAACTGACAAACTGAAGCTACATAACAGTTTAACTGCTTGTGACCTATAGTACAGCGGGCACGCTCTCATACAGGGCGTGCCAGTCATCAAGCAAGCCTTTGCTTGAACTGCAGGTTGAAGACATGCGCTGAGGATCTGAGTTTCAATTCTGCGTATATGCAGAATTGAAACCACAAGCTGCTAGTCAGCACTTTACGAGGAGGAGAACCTCAGCGGCACTTAGTTGCACCTAGCCAAGGATGCTGTAGCCATTTAAGGCTACAGCATTAATGTTATATTGTTGGGCTTAGAATGAGTGTTTTGAATTTGGTTGTTTGTTAATTTAATTTAATTACAGTTCAGATTTGATAGAGCCTGTGTATAGGCCTACTAACATGTGTATGTTTGTCCTGGTTCATTTGCTTGGTAGGCAATCTATTTTTTACCTGACTTGCATTTCTTAAAGATCATTAGGGCCCAAGCAACGAAGTAGCAGGGGCCCAAAGGGGCCATGCAACGGGAGTTGCAAGGACCCAATTGTTTTCGTACTTTCCGCGTCTTTCCTCCAATGAAATCATGCCTAAACATGCACGAAAAGTCCTGAAAATTTGCAGATGCCTTTGTTCGCCTGAAAATTTTTATGTATAACTTATACATAAAATTTTATACAGTATAAGTGCCTTGAGCACGGGCGAGGCAAAATGGCTCTGTAGTGCCATCTTCGGACCACCTCCTGAAGCCTGTTGCGTCTAAAAATCTGGAAATATGTAACATCCCAGGACGCACAAAAAAGTCAGTTGGAGCCATATTCTAAACCCAAGAGGAAGTCTGTTATTTTGATAAAACAGTGATAGTTGGACGAAACTTTGGTTGTGTCTTGGTTGCCCTCTGGCTTGATGCCTTATCAGATTGACTTCAAATTTGAAATTAGGTTGTTGATAGTTAGGCGAAGGAACCTGACACAAGTTTTTGACTTTTCGACGAAGGGGAGTGCCCGTTCTGGCCCCTCAAAGTTTCATGACGCGCCATGAAACAGGAAGTTTCATTAAACAAACTGCATCAAACTTTACAGTATTGTTAATGGTCCCTAACTGCACACATCTACACACAATTATTGTAGCGCCACCTATTATGAACAGGAAATTTCTGATTTTGTATTGAGTTTGTAATGTGACCTGCTGTTACTGTCAGGGTAATTGGATTCTCTTCAAATTTTGTCAGGACAGACTTGTGCTCATCGTGATGACTTACTGCGAAACTTGAGTGAGTTTTCGTTAAAATTTGGGCCTTTTCCGGTTGTGAAAGTGAAATGATTCACTCTCTTACTGATTCCATCATCATTTCAAGTAGTGTGCTAGTTTGTCCAGCAGATGAAGGCTCTCTGGTGGCTGTCTGTCAGTGTGTGTGTGTGTGTGTTGGTTAACCTGTAATAGTTGCTGAAGCTGTTAACATAACTAACATAACATAATTTGATGCCACAGACAGAATAATTATACAATTATTGTAGCGCCACCTATTGAAAAAAAGGAAATGTCTTATTGTGTAGTGTTTGTAGTGTGACCTGCTGTTAGTGTCAGGGTGATTGGATTCACTTCAAATGTTGACAATCCAGCAGATAGAGCTATTACATTTCTCTCTAGTGGGTTGTTTGTGAGTGTGTGTGTGTGTGTGTGTGTGTGTGTGCAAAGCTGTTTTAACATACTTTGATGCCACAGAGAGAATACATTCAAAACAGCCAGGACTAACAGCTGTCACAGCTGTTGATTATCTCTGAAAAATATTGAATTGCACAGACTATGCATCATGCCACGGTGCACTGTTACTCCAGTGTATCCCCTGAGAACTGCAGTAACCCCGTGCTTGCCCGTCCCCGATGGGCGTGGGGTGCGAGGGCCCGTTCAACGCTGCTCGCAGCTTTAATTACAGTTTATATCCGTGCTGAAAACATTGCAGCAGATTCTAAGTTCAGATGCCATCTTGATAAAGACTGCCCATTTAAAAGGGAGATTCCAGTTTCCAGAGGGTGATAAAGCAGTATACCGGTATGCTGATTTTTCGAAAACAATTCACTGTTATTATTCCTGTGTACTACAGTATATAGCATCCTCCCCTGCCCTCATGGCCCTGTCCTGCTCTCTCTATCCTCCTCTCTCCTGCCTCTCATCCTCTCCATCCTTTCCTCTGTTCCCCTCTCCACTCTATACTGCCCTCTCCATCTAATCTTCTCCTGACCTGACTAACCTTTGCATCTGGATGTTTGATCCCAGGCATTACAGGGAAATGACAACAATATCAACAGGTATCTCACCCTTTCTTGAAAGCCATTTTTATTAGCATGAGTTCAGCAACATTTATCAAGAAGTTCCAGATAAAAGAAGTGGTTAGAAGATGAAGTGAATTTCTGATACATTGCATCAGAACAGAATGAAACCTTGTGATGTGGATTATAATTAAACCTTAGCAAAAATACATTTCTCTCCAAATACTGCAGCATTGTCACTGCAGCACACTGTCACAATGACTGTGCAACTGCTAGCCTGTGGCCGCAGTCTTAAAAATGGCATTGATATCTCCAGCCCCCCCACCCCCATCCTCTCTTCCCCTCTCCAGCCTTTCTCCTCTTCTCTCCATTTTCCCATCCCCTCTCATCTGCTCCTTTCTCCTCCTCTCCATCCTCACCTTCTCTCTCTAAGCAAAAGTCCTATATATATTTATAAATATATAAGCCCAAACCTTTTATGGCTCTTTATGTTTCTTGTACGTTTGATTAAGATTATTTATGGAGCGGTTTTTAAAGCTACAAAATGACACGGCTTAGTTTGTTTCGGGTTATCCAGTTCTGTTCTTCTAGGACAGAAAAATCAAGCACCTGTTTTTGTTGTTTGTTAGCTAAAAGACTAATTTAAATTCACTTAAAATAAAAGAAGTAAAAGATAATAATTATTAGAAAGATGTAGCCCAGTGTTCCATTTACGACTGCTTTGCACACTCAGCTACTTCCTCTTTTCTTCTGAAATACTAGATCAAGACCACTTGAAAAGGCAGGTGTGGAGTTGTGTGTGGTTTGTACGTGTCAAGGAAAGCACTATAAGTATCTTCACAGTTTTTTTTTTTATGCGCGCTTTTTAAGGTAGAAGAAAAAAGAAAAAACAAAATAGAAGAACATCTGACAAAGACAGAAGTTCAATTCAATTCAATTCTATTTATATAGCGTCAATAACAATACAAATCGTCTCAAGACGCTTTACAAAAACCTGGCCTGAAACCCCCAGAGCAAGCCTGAAGGCGATGGTGGCAAGGAAAAACTCCCTTTTAACAGGAAGAAACCTTGAGCAGAACCCAGTTCATATGGAGGGACCCATCTGCCTAAGGCCAGCCGGGTACAGACAGAAGTAATCTGTAGTAGTCGTTCAGAAGAAGAAAGTGCTACTAACTGCAAAGCCAGAGCTAAAAAAGAAACTCTCAAACATTGCTGGCCTCCCCTGAAGCATGCAGTTGGTCTACAGTTTATTCCTTTGTCTATTTGAAGCATAGACTGTATATAAATGCAGACACTGCATCCCCACTTCCTTGCATTGGCCAAACTGGTGCTATTTTTCCAGGGATACGGGCGGCGCCATCTTGCAGGTTTGGAGCCAGAGTCTGAGCAGAACGGTCCGAAATGCCCCGCCCACACTTTCTCCAGACTCACTTTTAATGTAATTAATACTATGCTCTGCTCTACCTCCACCACTTGCAAGGATTATTCACTGTACTTATGTTTTTTTTTTTTTTGGTTTGTTTTTTACAACTCTCACGGCCCCACGGGACGCTTCACGAAGCATGGCAACTGGTAGTCGCCATTATGTCACCTCCTGTTTCTTCAGTGTAAAATATCCAAACAACTGACACTTGAACATGCATCAACATTATATGAACTACCTAAAATAACAGAAACTATCATTGAAAACAATGTATTTGACGTTTTAGTTTGGTTCAAGTCCAATCCGCTAACATGGAGGGGGTGGAGCTTATAACCTATACTGCAGCCAGTCACCAGGGGCAGCTCTACTTGCTTTGGCCTTTGAGAAACAGTTCTGCCATCCATCCCTATACTGTCTATGATTTGAACATACACATGAAATGAAAATCAGCAATGTGACGAGCCTTCTGACTAGCTTTTGTAACTTCTTTTTGTCTTCTCAGCTCTAAACTGAACATGCTGAAAAGTTAAATTAGAGGCGTTCAAGAATCTGACATGCGCAAAATTACTTGATACATCAAAGCCTATAAAGCCAATAAAATTAGTTAACGAAATAATTTTAGAATCAGTCCACATACGCAATAATTATATATTCAATTCTCAAGTGTGTGAAGTAACTATTGATATAGACCCATATATATTCCTAGCTTTTGCTTGGCATCTTTAGTTATTCATTTATTCATTGTAATAATGAGTTATTCCTTTAAAAACACACACTGTACTAGGAAGTACTAAGGTACAACTGCAGTTGAAGCCAAGTTCTCTGACTTCAGCTTATTTACTAACTACTTAATTTGGGGCAGTTGTGGCTCAGTAGGTAGAGTGGGTTGTCCACAAAGGAGAGGTTTAGCGGTTCGATCCCCGAACCTCGTCCTTGATCAAGACACTGAACCCCACAGTTGCTCCAGTGTGGGAACGTGCGAATGGGTAGATGTGACTTAAGCGGTTTGAGTACCAGTAGGTAGAAAGGAGCTATATAAAAACAAGGCCATTTACTATTTAAGATATTTGATGCAAAACAAACACCTGAAAGTTGTGAGTGGTAAAAACCGAAAATAAGATAAACCACAGCACCTGCTTCAGATTAACTGCAGTCGTGCTTAACCACCAGTACACCTACATCTACATCTTTTTTTGTACTTCCGTGTTTCTTTAGAAGTAGCTCCTGCAGTAGAGATGAGGGTTAGCGGTTTAGATTATATCTTTTCTTTGAACAACAGTTTCTTAGATTTTATCACGAAAGTTTCCATTGCCACAGTGTAAAACCCTTGGCTTAGTTGAAACATATGCGTTACAAATATGAGCACAAGCACTGCAGCTGACTTGGCCTCAAAAGTGACAGATAGCTACTTGCATATGGTGAAAGATGTGGATTTGATCAGCAGCTATCTGCTAAAGCATCTGCTATCTGCTAAAGCATCTGCTATCTGACCAAAGCTTAAAACACAATACCGCTGGTGCACCCAGTTGAATTGTGTTGCACTATATTACACACCCTTCTGTTACATGCTCTGTTTAAGATTTAAAGGGGAACTACTGTTTTTACAACCTGGACCTTATTTCTAACATAAAATACGCTGCAAATATGCGCACACCCGCAACAGTCGGCTTGTTTACTTGTAATTTGCTACTACTATGGTTCATCCACAACCTCAGAATCGAAAAAAATATGTTGCAAAAAACTAGTATACACAAAAGTTATATGGATGAGTGATCATATTTTATGCTAGAAATAAAGTCCAGGTTGTAAAAAACAGTAGTTCCCCTTTAAGGCTCATCTCCATCTGTAAATGTCAATAAAGTCTTATCGTGCAAGAACTGTGACTGGTCAAGTTAAACCATGCGATGTTCCCAATTTCTATTCTTTATGTCTGCATCCTGATTCCAGGGTAACCAGGGTGTAAAAAACTAGCAGTAGCAAATTACAGGTAAATAACCCAACCGTTGTGGTTGCGCGCGACGGTCAGAGATGACATGGTCCAGGTCAGAAGACATCATCCGGGGTCCGTAGGTCAATCTACAGGCCCCGGATGATGATAACAGTTAACTCCGGACTCAATGGGGAATAGCACTAGTGTATCATAACAAAATATTGGTGAAATGAACGAGTTTCGCGGCAGATAATGCGTTATTTAGAGGCTGCGACTTGGTGCCCCAGTCACTCCCACTATATGGATATACGTTAATGTAATTATTTGCCAAACGAGTGCAAATGACACAAAAGTTATATGGGTGAGTAAACGACCGTATTTTAAGCTAGAAATAAGGTCCAGGTTGTAAAAAACAGTAGTTCCCCCTTTAAGCTTCTAGACAGTATCTTCTACTTTCTTTCTTTAGTTCTTACCTTGATGTCCAGTCTGCTTTTTTGATATATATATATATATATATATATATATATGTATATATATATTTTTTTTTTAATTCATTTGTACTATTGTCCACAGTTATTAAGTTTCAATGGAGCCAAGGGCAACATTTTGATAATTAATTCAAATGAGCTCAAATAAGTACTGCAACACTAATATTCTCTCAGTTTGTCATCTTGTTCAAAAACAACTTTATTGGAATTGTCACCGGACAAACGTGAAACGAAATCCTTGGTCAGGTCGAGGTGGGTGCTACATGTCTAAGTAACATCCACATGAATGAATGCCAGGTCCAAAAGTTTCCCAGTAGAACACTGAATTGTCACAAGATGGTCAATGTTATTGACTTCTACTGTCAGTGGTTTTAATGCTGTGGCTGATTGGTGTACTTATAAAAACACACACACACAGAAATGAAGAAATAGTGATATCAGTACTGCTCACTTGCGGTGTAAAATATGTCAAGCTAACAGAGAATCCCATATCTATTAATCTGTAGTAATATCACACTGTAGTTTGACACAGTCACAGCAACTTTGGACACTGTCCAAGTCCGAGCGAGACAAAGAGGAAACCAGTTTAAAGTGTCCATTCATGGTTTTACAATAAAGTCTGAGCAGGAACATTGACCTGCACTAAGCAGTGTTCAGAGCACAAACACTCCTTCCAGTTCCAAGGCATTACACAGCCTTATGTCGGGGGTTTCTACATAAGTGACTCCTCAAATACCAGAACACTAGTCATCAGGTTCAGGAGAGAAGTAGAGGGAGTGCGGGAATAAGAGGAGAGAGGAACAGAGAGACATACATTTTAGTTATTAGATAGAGCTCAAGGGGGAAGAAGGAGTTTTTGCTGATCATTGTCATGTCTTAAAGATACACGCGACTTGTCAGGGTCCCTGGACAGAAATGTTCCACTAAGTTGTCGTCTGTTGCTGTAACTCTTTTACAGTAGCACCCTGGACTAAGGTAAATGTTCATTTCTAAATGTTGTTGATTTGTGTTTTTCCAGCCATGGGCGTGAGTTCAACGCTGGGAAGCCTTCTGTTTTTCCTGAGCTTATATGGGATCTGTAAAGGATTTGTACAGGGTGAGTCAAATTGCCAAACAAAAGTACTGTGGAACATAGACGCAGTAACCTATGCACGCAGCCAGTGCGAGCTATATATACTTAGACAGCACTGATTTTTATTAACACTTGAGAAAGCTAAAAAAACTGTCTGCAGACAGCGTCAAAGTAAAACTCCTTGCTCTGTATC
Source organism: Chelon auratus (assembly GCA_030220025.1). NCBI lineage: Eukaryota > Metazoa > Chordata > Actinopteri > Mugiliformes > Mugilidae > Chelon > Chelon auratus. Next base: position 2,986 of record JASGAT010397363.1, on the reverse strand, counting down.
AGGCTAAAACCGCTCAAATGATTTTGTTGGGCAATGTAATATTGAGAATTAGCTGAGGAATTTTTAAAGTTATTTTTTTTAAAATAACTTCATGTAAATTAAGGCTATAGGAAACATCAAATTGACATTAAAGGTTGTTTTTCTTTCATTGGATTTGTGCTCATTAAAACATGAAGAGCAGAAAGACTTAAAAACACTTCAGTAATATGTAAGTAAAAAAAAAGAAAAAGCATCTCCAGTCTGTTTAGCAGCACTGTATTGCCCTCTTTGGCCAATGGTACACATTAACTTGTGGTAATTGTTTTGTAAGCTGTCAGTATTTCTGATAGGTGCAAGCTCTTCTGAAGTCCCACACTTATTTCCTACAAGTAAAAAAGCTGATTTTGGGTGATGTTAAAAGTCGGGAAAATTGCATTTAAATCATAATAATAGGCAAAATGTTTGGATGGCTGTGAAGTGGCTCAGATGGGAATAGAACCTGCACAACAACACACATTAGCTTAACACAACACAGCAATCTGCCTCACACTGGTTTTGTAGAAAATTTTATCAAGATTGCTTTTATTTTTCATCTTTGTTCTTTCTTTGGTTTAAACGGCAGAGTAAATGACAATGCTCCATTCTCCACGGATTTGTGTTGCAGACAACTGTACCAACCGCTCGCTCCAGTTTGACAGGGTTTTCTCTGTACCCGGGGACGTGGCTATGCTGAACAGTACCCTGGTCTCTCCGGACGTCTTCAACTTCACCGCCGTCCCGTACAACATCAGCTGGTACAACTCGAAGACAGGCCAAGAAATGAGCAACCAGACTGGTCGAGTTCTAGTGTATGGGGAGACGCTGTGGTTTCTCAACGCAACGCTGGATGACACCGGGACATATGAGTGCCTGCTGAGGTACGGTAACATCTGTAGAGACGGAAATGCCAGGAAGTTTACTAAGTTTATCGAACTGTCTTTTCACCAGTCACGTTATAAGGGCTTGACCAAAGGCTAGTAAAAAACGGCGTTACGATAAGATAGATTTATGCTTATGATTTAGATTTATGATTAGATTTATATAGAATTATATATAATTATAATTATATAATTATATTAGAATTTACAACCCAACAATAAACTGGAAGAAAGATAATAAGACAACACAACAGTTACTGTACGTAAATGAAATTAAATGCAGTCAACAATGCACAAAATTGACCAAAATGCCAATTTCTACTCATCGATTAATTCCACCGGCCTATTCTATGGTTCTTTTCCCTATATTATTTTCAGATTCAGAAATCTTTATTTGTCTCTAGGGTTAAATGTAAGGTACTTCAGCATGATATGCAAAACAAGAGGCTCTTAAAGAACAAAAAAACAGAACAACACATAATATGTACAAAAACTGTGCTATAAATTGGTTAGAAACAGTAATTTACATGTATTTAACAGGAAAAGCATTAAATGAGCAAGACAAATATGCATATATGAAAAAAAATGTGGTTTTTAGCCTCATTAAATCCTTAGCTTAAAGTATAACCCTGACAAAAAGCTGCTGATTATGCTTTCAGTTAGTGAATATAAGCTGAGCTGCTGTAATCATCTGATTTCTTTTTACTAACAAGATAAACATGTAGACATATTGTATTATGGGTGGTGATGGGACTAGTTTAATGTGTTACTCATCTTTTTCACAACTTTTGAAGAGGGTTAGGGTTAGGGTCAGTCACCATTGCTCTGGATTTTCTAATACCGCGATAACTACTACTAACCTGTGGTGATTTTGTATTTAAAACATTGACATAACAGTTCCATTCTCTGAAGAAGTAAAAAGGAAAAAGAAATATTTAAACACAAACAAGTTCTAAACAGCAATGAGAGCGACAGATAAAGAGACTCACTGAGGTTAGATGTTCAAAGCTAGAGTAGAGCTATAGACTATCCAATATCATTAATTATACATTGGTTTCCTTTTTTTATTTATTCATTTTTTCCAACAGGACGCCTTCTCAGTGCTACATTCAGACCGCAAAGCTGGTGGTGGAAATGCCAGATGTTGGAGAATGTGGAAGGCCAAGGAAAGCTTCTCAGCCACTTACATATGGAGTCGTCGGCAACCTGATGTGCCCTCTGAGGGACTACATCAGTAAACTGAACAGCTACAACATTAAGTACTCCCTAAAGTGGTACAGAGTGAGTAATGGGGAAATTCCGGCTGAGAACTGACATGAAACATTTACTAATCTACAAAGTTTATACCAGAATATTACACCAGTCTGTTCACAAGTGTCATTAAATATGCAAGATCTTAATTTAAGGTAGATGCTTTACTACAGGTAGCATGTGTAAGATGCAACACTGGTGCACATTAAATATAAACGTTAGTATGAAACACATTATTAAAGACAGATTCAGTTTGTCTTTATTTATACCAAATTTATTCCTAAATTTTAGTAGCAGAGAAGCCAGATGAACTTCCCTGTCCAAAAATTTCTTTTGTAGAGGAAACTTGGTCTGGAACCCCTCCATTAGGAACTGATTATGCTCCAGCAAAGATCTGCCAAGTCAATCTAGCTAAAATATTTATTAATATTCTGATCTGAATTAAGTGCAGCTACGCCAGGCTAGAGTTTAATTACTATATACCATAGACTGTATAAAGATGGTCAGTGGAACAGCTCCTCAAAAGTGAAGCCAAAACAACTAGAGCTTCCCCTGGTGGCTGGTTGCAGTATAGGTCATAAGCTTCACCTCCTCCATGTTAGTGGATGGGACTTGGGTCAAACTAAAACACTAACATACACATCAAATATTTTTTGTCATTTTAGGTAGTTAATATAGTACTGATGCATGTTCAAGGGTCGATTTTTTAGATACGTTTCGTTTTAGAGCTCTAGACCAGCCTTTCTCAAACTTTTTTCAGCCAGGGCACCTTTCAAAAGTGCATAAAATCTCAAGGCACCCCAGTGTAAAATATGATTAAAAACGACACTGCATAGCCT
>JASGAT010397360.1:836-23581 GCA_030220025.1 Chelon auratus | reverse complement strand
GGTGAAACGTCTCAAATGAGTCCAGCTGCCTTTGTTTAAAGGAACAGTATGTAAGATTGTGGCCAAAACTGGTACTGCAATCACTTTCAAAATACTGTACAACGGTGTATCCCCTCCAACCTCCTCCCCTGACTCCAGGTTGCCAGGTTACCGAGGTAACGTTAGGCTACTCAATACGTCTCAATTACGTTTCACATTGCCATAATTGACGTGCTAATGTTGTTTTCCTCTGCGTTTCAGCATAATGACAGAGAAACGGCATGATTTCTTCATGTCTAGTGACGTATCAGGGCCATTTTATGATTAATAGAAATACATTTCTTACATACTGTTCCTTTAAGCCTTGTTCTTGAATATACCACGGCCTGGATGGACAAGATCCTTCACAGTCATATGCTATTACTGAGTCAGTAATATAAATCTGGACACACCTTTAAACACTGGTACTCTGACTAGTGCTGCAATTCACTGAAGTTTGGTTGTGAATGATGAGAAAGTAGATGAGCCTTGTAGATGCTGCATGATCTTCTGATCAGTAACGACATCTGCTGAGAAGGAAATGCACTGTGTTATTTTATTTCTTAATATAATACGCTTCATGCTCAGTTGTTGTCGTTATTTAACTTCAGGCCTTTTCTCCTTGTAGCTGTTTTAAAGCTCAAAGCTGTGGACAGAGGCGTCGTGGTCATCCAAGGAGCAGAGGCCGAGCGGTATCTGGCCATGAGTGACGAAGGCCGTCTGTACAGCTCAGTGAGTGTCCATAGCTGTGTCGTAGATTACAGATCAGATGTGTCACTTGCTCATTAGTATTCAGATCTATCTTGCCGCTTGTTTTGTGTCTCTCCCTCAGCCAACAGTGACTGATGAATGTTACTTCCTGGAGAAACTGGAGGAGAACCACTACAACACGTATCAGTCGCAGAAGTACCAGGACGGGGGCTGGTACGTAGGTCTGAAAAAGAACGGAAAACCTAAACTCGGCCCAAGGACTCACATTGGACAGAAGGCCATCTTCTTTCTCCCCAGGCAGATGGACGACTGAAGACGTAACAGGAAAAACACGTAGCCGTACCTCGATCAAAAAAACAAAAAGGACCGGACGCTGCTTATTGATGGCTGTCAACATGTTAGAAGTGTGTTTAGCTCTGACGCTTGACCAGCTACTGTGCCCTCTCATCTCCTTTCGTTCACGCGACATCTTTTTTTTTTTTTATTTGATCGAAGTAGCTGTACGTGGGACAAAGAAGACAAATAGCAGTAATTCTGTCATACCAACAAAACTTGAAGTAGAAGTCTTTACTTTTTTTAAAATAGTATATTAAAAATAGCTTTAGTAACATTTAATGTGAGGTCTGAGGCAGGAGGAAGTGCCTCCGGGAGTTAAACGTCCCATTTTCTCATAAACAGCTGAACTTACTTGAATGAGAAATGACAGTTAATGGATGTCATGTACTTCGACTTGTTATTTATGTTTGACTTTGGAGGTGAAATACCTCAGCAGATAAAAAAAAAACAACTTGAAGGTCACAGTCCAAAAAGGTCTAAGAGGCGTGGATGCCGTCTCATGTCTCCAACAGTTACACGTTACTGCCACTAGGTGTCGCCTTACAATCACTTTTCAGCTACAACAGTCTTCATCAGTAATTTCAACATTCAGTAGCTGCATAATCCCGACCATTACCTCATATCTATTCTGAGAATTAAAAAAAAAATCTCAAAGAACAAAACAGACGACCAAGGAGACGCATTGAAAGTGACATTTATTTAACACTAAACATTTTCTGTACAGTTTCATAACAACAAAACCCCAAAGGCTGCCACTCTACATCACATAGAAATAAGCATAATTGGTCTGTAATCAAAGCGATGGCATAAGTATGAAGTTAACCCATGATTCAAGCTGTTCAGTGTGCTATAGATGATGAATAACAGAAACTAAAATCCTGCATCCGGTTCGTTTCTTTGCGTGTCTGTGTCTTGATAAAACATCCTCCGGGTTTTTATTGGTTATGTTTCTAAAAGTGCACCTGCATACAACATTCTTTGATATAACCGATACCAACAAGATCGCCGACTGTTAACAACGTATGAAGAAGAAAAAAAAAGAAGAAAATAAAAAATAATCTCAATCTGTTAATTAAATCTTAAGGCAAAACCACACCTGGAAGTGGAACTGAAGTTATTTTTTAAGCTCTTAGATAATTTGATCATTAACAGCTAGAATTCAGAAGCCAAGACCAGAAACTGTGCACATATGTTCTTGAAGATCATCTCGGTTGACGTCACTCTACCAATATTCAACGTCTTTTTGTGTTACAGAGCACCTCTGAGGTTTGTCAGCGATCAATGCTCGTCTAAGATCACCTCTAACTTGAATTCTCTTTCCAGGTTGGATAGTTTCACCCGATTTAACAAAACACCCAACAGGTAAAATCCTAACCTCCATCGCATGGATGTAATTTCAGTGTCTTCCACTGACACTGTTTTTGAATCACAAAATATGTTTCACTACGACTATGCCCCCTAAAGATGAGAAAAGCTGCAGGCAACACTGCCCCCTCCTGGCTAGAAACACTGATTAAAGCCAACAGGTGAGTGGAATACGCAGTATGATGTGTATATTAGCGCTTAAAGCCTAATGAAAGCTCGCTCGTTTAATCTAAAAAACAGCAGATTAAAACCAGGAAGTGAGATTATAAAGTGTGTCGCATGCTATGGCGAGTCTACAGAGTGCTGAGCTAATCAATATCTGTTGGCTTCGAGCGTCACCAACATGAGACTTCTCCCTATTTATTGACCTCGCAGGCAGACGCATGCTACCACCAAATGATATAAGGCATCACTTATACATTACAGACAGATGTAAATAGCACTTAACATTCGCCACTAAATGAGTACACTGAGGGACTATTACTGTTAATCATTTTCCATTAATAAAGTTTCAAAACAAAATAAAACAAGTGATATAGTTCCTGAATATTTTATAAGTCTTCAGTCACCTTCGTCTAGAACTCGTCTGGCTGAATTCAGATGAACTGTCTTTTCATTTTAAACTCTTCTTCTTCCTCTTCGCATCCGAATCTTCCACATCCTGAATTTATGCCATGAGAAAACAAATCACGTTTTAGAGATGAGTTTTAAAACAGTTCAATATTTAAGTCTGTGTTGTAATCTCTGTAACTTCAGGCCCCAGACATGTCTTTTATTTAATCTATTTATGTTGTCTACACCAGTGATCCCCAACCCCCGGGTCATTTGGTACCGGGCCGCACAGAAATAATAAATAAATTCCATTATTTCCGTTTGATTCGGAATGATGTTTTATTTTGAAAAATGACCGGATTCTCTCCATTACATCCGTCTATGACTCACTCTTGACGCATGTCAAGGCCTCGAGACCGTAGATCACGTGATACGTCCTGAGATCGCAAATGACGGGGGCCTTAAACGTCTGTTCGAGACAACAGCTCTGCCGGTGTTCTGGATTAAAGTCATGGCAGAATACCCCGAGATCGCCACAACAGCATCGAAAACGCTGTTGCCATTTCCGACATCTTAACTGTGTGAAGCGGGGTTTTCTGCAGTGACAGCAACCAAAATTACGAAGCAGACTGGTCATAAGCAACACACTTCGGGTTTCATTGTTTCCCATTACCCCAAGATGGGACCGTCTTATTGCAGCAAAACAAGCGCGGGGCTCCCACTGACTCAGTGCTATTGTGAGTAGCTAGTATTTTCCACGACCTTTTAGTTTTTGTGGTGTGTCTTATTTTGAAGGCATGTTTTAACGTTACCATAGCGACCAGAGAGCGTTGGGGCAGAGACGATGTTATTCATGTTCTGTTGTTGGTGTGACGTTATGAGGACGCTGCTAATAAAGTTGCACATGAATACACAGTAGATTTACATTTATTATTATTATTATTATTTTATAGAGAGAAAATACTACAGTTTTTATGCCGGTCTTATCATTTTATTTTGTCTTTATCTGCTACACCGTCCGGTCCGTGAAAATACTGTCCGACATTAAACCGGTCCGTGGCGCAAAAAAGGTTGGGGGCCACTGGTCTACACGACATATGTAGACCAAGCTGATATGGATTTATCCTTGGTTACACCGGGGTCACCACAGAATTATTAATACTGGCTAAAACGTCTTCTCACAGAAATGTAATTTAATGCACTTTTAAGTAATTTTTGCAGTTTGACCCTGAAGTTTCACAATAGATGAAGTTTCTTATCACTGGCTTGTTGGCTTCACCTTAATGGCCCCGTTCAGACTTTGCGTTCTGTAGAATCACACGTGACTAAAGAACAGGTGTGATCACACATCAGGATGCATGGTGGTGAGCTGAGACACATTTGACCACATAGTGTGTGCCACATTAAAGACCGCCTACTCAGCAGAGGTGCTCTTGTGTTAGCTATTAACTAACTAAATAATAAGGTGACCAGATTATAGGTGGTAATCTTCTTTGTGTCTCGTGACTTTTAGGTGCAGGTGGACTGCTGAGTCCTGACCTGAAGAGCTGTCTCTCTCCTGTGTTCAGCCACGCATTTGTAAATTGGTTGTTTAGTTGTCCCAGCGTACAGGGCTGTGAATTCCTCACTCCACTACATAGAGTGTGGACTTGGGGCGAACACATTTCTGCCTCAGTCTGCACGGGGATGTGAAAATTCAGATGCCCACTAAGGAGTGACCATGTTCCTTCTCGAGTGCCGAGTGGTGAAATGTCTCCCAAGAAACCTCAAGCATGTCCAGTTGTCTTCGTTTTAGACATTAATGTCAATGCCATTTAAGCAACCGTAGTATAGAAAGCTGAGTTTCACCTTTTCAACAAGTTATAGTCACATTTTTATTCAGTTAGTCAGACTCTACAAGCCATGTGCGTACTCGTATTTTAAGTGTTTCTTTAGTGACTGCACACAGTTTGCAGATCGTCGAGGTCGTATCTGCTCTCAGATGCTAAAGCACACAGGCGGCCAATCAGAAACTAGTCTAATAAGGACTCAAAGAGCTGCAGATTGGTGATGAAGGCCCTGATTGGTTTACTTAATACCGACAACTCGGTAAGCAATGTCATCTAACCATTTAAACTCTTAATCTCACCTCTCACTGTCACTGGAGTAAAGCACATGTTAATGTCTCCAGTGTGACACTTGACTTACGCAGTGATTGCATGCAGACTACTATACCTTACCTCTAATAGATGAAGAGTACCCTTGTTCGGGGAAGAGTGGCGTAAGTGGGGTCGGCCAATTTACGCACTCTGGAGTAGTTAACAAAGCCTCGGATAAACAGCATGAAACCTGAGCGCAAAGAAAGATACATAATGGATGAAACGATGTAACAGAAGATAATCATTTATAATATTAATTTATAAAGTCATGTCCGTCACTCACCCAGGGCCAGGAACACCCACCACAACCAGTACTGTCCGTCAAAGTAACCAGGGAAATAGGTGGAGAACTGCAGAAACATAAAGACACGCTGACCACAACTATTCAATCAAAACATTAAACATGATGCTTCAGCAACACGGGAGCCGAACCGGTTGTGCTCTGTTTTGAATAAACAGTTCTTACCCTGACAATGAGAACCCATTTGATAAGGGACAGACCAAAGCCTGAGATGGCCCCGTATCGACCGGCGGCCGATGTGGTCAAACAGAACGACAGGAAGAAGCCAATCCAGTTGAAGAGGAATGCCACTGGTGACAGAAAACAGTAATTAATATAAGTCATCAAACTGGTTGGCAGAAGCTCTCAACAACAATAACCACTGTGCTGGTATTTAAAGGTCAAATGTACACCAGAGTGTTTATTCAGAAGCAACTACATATCAAATGTTAAAGGAAGGAAGCAGGAAGCCATTTCTTACTGAAGAAAGTGAGCATGAAGATGCCGTCATTTCCTATTCGCAGCTGGTCAGCATCTTCAAAGTCGTCTCTGGCCACGAAGTCCTCCTCCTGCAGCGACAGCAAGAAACACGCACACACGTTAAGACGACTTTTGTCGTTTTTAAACTCTGGTTTGATTGGCGAGACCCAGAGTCATTAGACGGCAGGTACCGTGACTCTTCCGGTGACCAGGGGGATGGTAGCCTCTGCTTTGCTTCTCTCGGCTTCATCGTAGGAAGGCAAAGTGGTGGCGACGTTGTAGGACGGCGGGTTTGGAAACCTTCCTCCTTCTTCCTTGTATTCGAAGAAAGCTGCGGGTGCAATGAGCAAGCGAGTGAGTGATCCCTCCTGAAATGAACTAATTCATTAGACTAAACATGTCCCTGAGCACGCTGGACACTTCTTTCTGCAGTTCCAGAAACAGAAAAAGACATTTCTCTGTGACTTCGACTGGGGAGAGGACTGTGACTGACTCTAGGCACCTAAAGCACCTAAAACTGCTCCAAGCGTGCTAACTACTCTTTGTATATATAAATGGATGCGTTAAATGCAGGGACACCTCTGCACAAACCGTCTACCTTCACATCCAAGGTGTTGAATATTCTGACAATCAATAATAACCTCCAAATGCTGTCGTCTTTCTGTAAAATGTCTTTAACAAATATGATTTATGCTGTATCACGCTCCTACACTTGTAATTCAAATAGTCTGTGACCCAAGAGCCAAATTCTTCATGATCTCTGCTGCTGTTTCTAGCCTGTTTTTGTTGGGTTTATCCACAACTACGTGGTCTAGTCTGCTCCGTGTCTTTCTGGGACTGAGTCATACACTTTTTTTTTTACATTTCCTGGCTGATGGAAGCCTGAGGTTTCTGTTTTTTTGATGAGGTGACAAAAATAGAGTGCACACAAAATATTCCTGACTTCTGCTCTGAGCTCACTTCACTTCTCTTTGCTATGTCTACATAAAAGTCAGTATCAACAGCTGTACCAAGTCAATTATCCTGTAGTTCACATTGGTGTCATTCATCAATGAAGCCATTTAGAGAGGTATATCCCTACTCTAATAACCCGATTTATTTATTTATTCTTTTTAGTAGCAGAACATTTGTGTTTGATCCCAATGTAAACTGAACTTACTATTTATACCTTTGGCAAGTAACCAAAAGCAGATCATTTCTGTAGGGACCATTTCATCACCTCCACTAACAGACAGAGAGATATCGATGGTCAAAAGCCGTTCTCTAAAAAGGACAATCTGTCTTTATCTAAGGAGCGGCAAAACTGAGAAGCCGGTGACTTCTGACTCAGCTGTCTTGAACATTTTTACTGCTGACTGAACAAAAATCTTCTTTCGCTTCCTTCACAAAGGAAAGCAGCAGCGGCGGCAGCAGCAGCGGCTCAGAATTTTAAAAGCAGACCGGGGATGGATGAGTTACAACGGGAGGAAAGACATTAGTCGTATATGCGCCCATTAGGGTTTATGCTCTCCCCACGCAAGCCAAGAACCTTATCTGGGTCATTTGGCCGCTATCCAGGAGTCCTCCTTTGTGTTGTTCAAACACTAACAGCACTGAAACAGATCAATGCGCTCGCCCAGGAAGAGCTCAAGGCTGCTCCCACTTACGCAACACGTTGACCTATGCCCTCTTGAGAGGAGAGATTAGAAACATGAGACTGTTCTTGCACACGGGCTTTTCTGCTTTACAATGTCTGCTCACTTGCCACTTCATTAGGTACACTATTTAAAACGATGGACGCTATTATAACACTCCTGCGCTAAATCTCTGCTTCATGACTGGTATAATGTTCAGTTCATGTTCAGACAGCATCAGAAAGGTGATAATTCAACCGTATCGTCAATTTGGAGGATGTAGTTTGTGGTGCTGCGTGTTTCTGTTTCTGTTATTTAGTCTAGCCCACTGACTAACATGGGATTGTCAATATAATGGAAACTTGTGTTGGTACAACACAATACAAGTCAATAGTCCTTCAATAGCACTGATTATATCAGGCGTGACTTGTGAGGCACAGCTGTCATATTCTGCATGAACAATAGGCCTCTGTGTTCACAGTGTTTACTTTAACTTAGACACCTGTGCTGCTGCTGCTGCTGCTGCTGGATGCATGACTTTCACATAATAAGTATACAGCTGAACTGATATTTATGGATTTAAATGATTAAAAACTGAATTATCAGACAGTGTGCGACAAAGCTGTAAAGGCTTTTCTGACCTGCATTCGCTGCGGCAACGCTGCTGTAGGGTGGTGGTGCATCCTGGGCAGGACCCTCCTGGGAAGGCTGGGCCGGTTCCTCCTCGTTCACCAGCTGAAGAAACGTTAATAAATGAGAACATGAGAACTTAAATGCAATGCATCCCCTCCAAGAACTTGTTGAAGATGATCATATTTGGAATGCGAAATAACAAAGATAGTCTAGATAGATAGATAGATAGATAGATAGATAGTGTTCAGGATTTTTTGAAAATAACATGTGTTGACTCAACTGTGTTTTCATTTTGGAGGCTGCGATGTATTGTACTGTTGAGCTTTATTACGCTGTACCAACCCATGTTTCTATTATTTTGACATATCCATGTCAGTCAGTGGGCTAAGTAACTCAATCCAGGTTATTAGCACCACAGCGCACATCCTCCAAAACGAGCATACAGTTCGATTACCACCTTTCAGATGCCGTTTCAACGTAAACTAAACATTATAACAGTCATGAAGGGGGATTTCTGTGTGGAGTTTGCATGTTCTCCCTGTGTCTGCGTGGGTTCTCTCCGGGTACTCCAGCCTCCTCCCAAAGACATGCTCCTTAGGTTAACTGGTGGTTATAAATTGGCTGTAGGTGTGACTGTGAATGGTTGTCTGTCTCTCTTGTGTTATCCCTGCGACAGACTGGCGACCTGTCCAGGATGTACCCTACCCAATGACAGCTGGGATAGCTGTTCATGGTTCTAACTTTAATCTCCCAAATATAGAAAAACACATCTGCTACTAAATATGCAAATATTCTCATTTAAATAAAACAAAATCCCCCTCTGATCATCACCAAAACGAGATCAAACTACGCTATAAACTGTGCATTTCAAACATCATATGGATATAATACCACGTAGATATCAGAGCAGGGTGCTGGTTGACATTTTTGCCTCTAATCCGTCTCTGGAGGACTGATCGGTGATTTCAGGACGGTCTAGTAATGTTGACGGCCCTGAATCAAGGCTAAACAAAGTGACACTACACAGCTACCCTGTTAAGGCCAGACACTACCAGCTGACGTTACCAACAACTAACTAGCAGCTACATGAAAATAGCTCATATCAGCGTCCGGTTACAGCTGGAAAAATATATAATAATACGTATAATAGTTTGAATCTGGGCAATTTGGTTTGTTGTATGATTGAAATTTGTGTATCCACCCCGGGCCCGACCGTTATCACACGTCGGTTCGGCTTGTTATTTAGTGACAGGCTAATGTTGACTAGTGTTAGCTGACTGGGCAGCAGCTAGCAGCTAGCTGTTAGCTTAACGTTTTAGCGTACCAGCAACCTGTTACCTACCTCTTGATATCTGACGTTGCTGTTTTGTTCTGCCATTGTGGACGTGGAGCGAGATATTTCAAACGTCCTCTTCCTGCTTCCGCCGTGAATATGAGTAATGAAAAAGGGTTTCGACGTGGAAATAGCAAAGACAAGGCTGCTTCCTAGTCGGCCATCTCCTTCCTTCTCCCACACTCCTGAGTCCCGGACGGCAGCAGCTTTGATGCTGCTTCACGTGACGTCGGAAATTTCTCAACTCTATTTTTTTTTTTTTTTAGATCAAGAAAGAGCCAACAAAAGTGTAAATTTACACATTAATTCGGAGCAATCGTTGCACAATATCTTACGTAATGTAAAAGTTGAGACAGACTGTAAAATATACTTAGTTAAAAATAAACTAGAGCTAAACTGAGAAAAGAGAGACAGTTTTTGTGTAAGAAGAGGAGATACTTCATTGTTCTATGGTGCACAGGGTTTTAAGTGTCTTGCTAAAGGGAACATCAAAAATGGATGCCAAAGCACTGCTCAATCCGTCCTGGGATTCAAACCCTCCGCTCCCAGGTCCACCTCTCAAACCACTAGGCCATAGAGCTGCACCCACCATCAACGCTGAATGTATATAATTTAGCAACTAGACTAAAGTTTTATTGTACATATATATCATAGATATGATCAGTTTATGTGTGAGGGGCGTGTTGATGTTGAAAACTGCAAAGTTCATTAGAGATAGTGTATGTAATCTATTCAAGTAATAGAAAAATCCGAATTTTAGTCTGACATGTTGTGACCCAAAGTACAAGTAGCAGTAAATTGCTGCAGAAAGGTAGAAAAGTATAACTCCCTCAAAACTGTGCACAGCAACTTCGAGTAAATGTCCTTTCAAAATCTGGAAGCTTACAAAGGGCACTTGAAGGCAACACAAGTTGTTCCGTGTTGTCATGTGATGGGAAGCATAGACTGAAAAAACAAAACACAGCATTAACCTTAAAAAAAACACACACACACAGACACAGGATGTAAAAATTAAACTCACTTTATTACAAAGAACAAATGAGAAAGAAAGTTGTATAAACAATCACCAAAAAACTGGCAGCCTGTGCTACACCAGCACCTCACAATCCATATGACGATTAATTGTAGGAAACTCCAAGCACTGCTTGATCTCCACCATATTTCCACCACAAGATAAAGGAATTACTGGAGTGTAAATCTTTGTAAATCTCCATGATCCATAAGGTTTGAAATAGATGTCCTCAGTTCTTCTTAGGCTCTGACGGAGGCGACTCTACCAGCTTGTTGTGTACGTGCATCATCCCTACATAAAGAGCAAGAATTAGCAAGTTTTCAGTGATATATACCTATTTTTTTCTTCTTCTTCTGCAATCTGGGTTGCTGTAAATGGTGCCTGAAATAAATGTTTATACCCTGTAAGCTTACAGCTGTATGCTTGTCGATTTAGTCTCACCTTTGAAGTACTTAACGGTTTTGACCCGCAGTTCCAGAGTGGCGTCTTCGTCACATACAAAAACAGTCTGTGGGTGCTGCTGGAACGCAGACACTGTCCACATGTGATTCACACCTTCCTCTATAGCTTTGTATAAAGCAAATGCCTTGTGTGCTCCAGTGATGAGAATCATGACCTGAGAAGAAATTGAAAAGGTCACTTGTGTGACTAAGCCAGAGCATCTTGCAGTCTTGAAAGAAAATTTCAGCAGAAGCAAAGAATGAATAACGTGGCACTCAGCTAGGGTCCTTACCTCTTTTGAATCCATGACAGTGCCCACTCCTACAGTCAGTGCCATGGTGGGCACCTTTGCGAGATCTCCATCAAAGAATCGGGCATTCGCCATGATAGTGTCCCTTGCCAGGGTCTTCACCCTGGTTCTGGAAACCAGACTTGAACCAGGCTCATTAAAAGCAATGTGGCCATCGGGTCCAATACCTGACACAAGACGGGAGGAGTTTTAATTACACTGAAGCTTTGTCCGTGACTGCATAATTATTTTAATAACAGAACAGCGCTGTGTGCAAATCTAACGACATATTCACTGTAAGCACTGTGAACTCCTAACCTCCTACAAACAGCTCAATCCCCCCGGCAGCTGTTATCTTCCTCTCAAAGGCTTCACACTCCGCTTGCAGGTCAGGTGCATTGCCATCAAGGATGTGGGTGTTCTCCGCTTTTATGTCTATGTGCTTGAAGAAGTTATTCCACATGAAGGAGTGGTAGCTCTCAGGGTGATCTCTGGGAAGGCCTGTTAAAAAAAAAAAAAAAAGGAGTTTATGACCGTTTCTTATGCAAGATCGCAGCTTCCAGGAATTCCTCTGTGTGTCACCTCTGCGCTCGGATAATAACTCACCTACATATTCATCCATGTTGAAAGTCTTCACGTACTGAAATGAGATTTCTCCATTCTTGTAGTACTCGATAAGTTTCTTGTAACAACCCAAAGGAGTGCTTCCTAAAGACAAATGGAAACACTTTCAAAACTATTGTGGCCAAGAAACAGAGTGTAAACTGGCAATTGTTTTTTTATATTGTTAGTTTACACTCTCCTTCAAGGAACTGTACTTTCACTCTTATGGCTGCACCAACTCTGTGAAGCATAAATTATGCATGCAAAATATGCAGTGTAAAGTGACAAAACCTGAAAATATGTACTTTTAACTGTAAATAAATACCATTATTTTGTTGTGCTCTTAATAAAAATGCTCTACAATCATTCCTATATAATAGTTCAGTTGTATTTAGTGGAGTCCGTTTGTGCCACTGAATCAGCAAATGTGGGCGGAAATGGCTCGCTGTGGCTCCTACACTGCCTCAAACACCATTTTACTGAAACCTCATATATACTTTTAAATACTAGCGCACAGGTTTGCAACTATCTCTTACCTGTAGGGAGTCCCAGGGTGAAGTGCCTGTCCGGACCAGGTTTGAACAGTAAAATCCTGTTTCTAATGTACTTTGCAGCCCACTCGCTTGCCTCGTCGTAGTCATTCAAGATGATCAGCTTCATTGTCCTGGAGATAAAACAACACACAAGGAAAGATGAATGGGGTGCTTTGTCTGAATAACTTCAGCTTCGAAGCAACTCTGAAGAAAGCACACCTATATCAGACTTTAGACCCGTCGAGATAAATGTGTCAGTACTGCAGAAGTAGCAAAACAGAATGAGGGCAAATGCTAAACAAGCCCCAATAGTGACAGCTTTAACACACCTGCGCAATGTATTATATCCCCAACAAAAAAAAAAACACAAAGAGTATTGCACCGCTAACTATCTGCAGCTCTCAGTCGGAGCAGACAGGATCTGGATAGATCATGTGATTTCTGCTGCTGGATACAAACAGCGCTCAACGCGGAGGTGACGTTTGCTGACTGAGCTAACGAGAAGCGGACGGAGCTAACTAGCTGCTAAGCTAATGAAGTGGCTTTTTGACTTTAGAATTGGGAGTTTAAAAATATCAGGGCGCACTAAAATAATCAGGAATTTATTGTCGGGCGGGTAATACGTCTTAAATAAATAATTTAATACATATATCTCGCTACAAACACGCACCCAGAGAACAAGTTTGAAAGATACTTGTGATACTTGAACAGATTAAGTTGCTAGCATTGATGTACGGTTGCTAAGCAACAGTAAAGGTAAAATCTTTCGGTACACGTCAACTGCGAAAATTTGGGGCTTAAATCATTTAATATTTAATACGACTGATTAATTTTGGACCTAAAATTACCTGGCAGAAATACTGGGGTGTGTCTAATTAATCTCAGCCCCAAGTTAAACCTTCACATTTAATGATATTCCTTTATATTTTATATTCTTGATCTACACACCCTAATCTATCATTTAAAAACCAAATATTTCTATTAATGGCACAGCAACTCCTCTCTTGTTATCAGCGAGCAATGACCCGTGGTTTTATGGCAGCTGCTGCACCACTAGACCTGAATAATAAGGATGGGGCAAGTGATTTTCAATAACTTTATTAAAACCATATTGTGACACAGACCAGAACACGTACAGAGCACACAACAGAAATAAATACCATCATGTGTACAGCGCTCATCGTCAAACAGAATTATTGCAGCTGGCTTTTGATTTATTCATCCAGAAAGAGAAAGGGCATGCTATGTCATCAGAGACAGAGACACCACCACCAGGAGGAGCTGGGCTCAGTGTGCTAAACACCCTGCCTGCTTTTTGACTGTGGAGCGCAGTTCCTGAAACACTTCACTGGCTCTGATATACAGCCAGGCTGCATCTCAATTTGAAACAATCAGCTCCCGTTCAGCTTCGCTTTAAGGAGGCGTTAGGCTGCTTTAATCTAGGTCCATCTCTGGCTTGCTTTCTGTGGTTTCTGAGGCTGGATTGCCGGTGTTCTCGGTCGTTCCCTTGTCTGCAGTGCCTTCCTGCGGTTTCTCCTGTCCGTTGACAGGCCCGTTCTGCTCTGCGGCCGCATCCTCCTTGGGAAGCTCCACCTTGGGCTTGGGCTTGGTCACGGTGGGGTTGCAAGCAGAGAACAGCTCCTGGAAATGCACACAAAGAACACAAGATGAAATCATACTTTGATAGTAAGTTTGATACCAAAAAAAATACTGACATTGCACACTAAATAATTGCAATACAGGCACCAAAATAATTCACACATCAACACCACAGTATGTGAGGATTGATATTAATTTGTTGATGTATAGCAACCACTCAGGGATGCAGTTGGACTAATTCAAAGCTCCAAAACAATGTGTCTTGACACTGCAGATTCACATGCTGTAAATCTGCAATGTCAGGACACATTGCAACAGCTAGTATCGCTGTTGCACAATTTATCAATCCTACAATGGCAACAAAATAATTTTGCACTGCACATGACTTAAGCAACATATTTAATTCACATGTAAACATATTTAGTTTACATGTGTGATCATTTCCTGAGTTCCAGTGTGCACCCTTACTCTTGTTTTTGCTTTGATGTCTTTGACTTTGACAGGTGGATCCACCGTCAGGCTCTGCTTGCTTTGCTGGTTCATGGCGCTGTTCATCCAGATCATCGCATCGTTGGTCAGTTTGTCCACTTTGCTGACGTCTGCCTCATCTAAATGGTCGTACTGCTCCTCCTGGAAATCAAACAGAAGCAGTGTTACGAATTACCACAGGCAATTTATTTTTATTTATGACTGAAGCCGTCATGGGTGGATGATCAGTGTTGTTTTTGTCTTACCTTCATCTTGTAGGCTTCAACAAATTTCATGTACTGCTGGATTTGTTTTCCCAGCTCCTCAAAAGCTTTGGGTCTCTCCTCAGCCTCTGTGTACCTCTCCTGGATGGGCTGGCCAAGTTTCTGTAGCGCACACAGTTCATGCATCAGTTCAAGAAATCAATACATCAACAAAACAATGGAGGAAAATAATTGTAAGCAATGATTACCTTTAGTTCTGCCAGTTTGTCGATGTACACCTGTTTGGGTTGGTCCTCTCCTTCATCATACAGCCAGTTTTCGGTGTCCTCCAGCTTCAGTGACAAAGTATCTCTGTCCTAAAATTAGAGAAATACAACACAATATGTCACGGAAAGAAATATATGAATGGCGTTATTTTAACATGCATCACACTCCATTCTTCGTAATGATGTGGTTGTTTACTCACAGACTCACTGACGAACTTCTCCAGCATCCCATGAAGTTTATCCCTCATGTCGTACACGTACTCCTCTACATTGTTCTTGGCGTCATTCCTCTCCTTCTCCAGCTTGTCCTGCATGATCATTTTACCCTGAGGAAAATAAAAAGCAATTATAACTGCTGACCAAGACGGCCGTTTGATGGGTTATATTCACTTGAGTGAAAGTTCAGTTACCTCATTTTCTACAAAGAGATTGAGCATGTCGTCCGCTAGCTGCCACTGTGGACTGTTTTCAATCGGAAGCTCCAGAACTTTTGTTTTGACTTTAGGCTTTTTGGCTTGTGGGGGCTGGTCGGACTTTTTCTCGCCTTTGCCCTCCCCTGTGGTCGTCTGAAAGGTTAAAAGAAGAAGCATTACATTTCAAGCATCACACAGAGTATATCAAGATTTGCATTGACGCATACTGCATTTCATATCACTTTAAATAAAACAACATTAAAAGTAGGTTTTACTGGACACTATTGACTCTTAATAGGCTATTTACTCTATGTAGGTGCTTTTCCACCTGAAGTATTTGAAACATTTAGTTCCAGGAACTTTTTTTTAAAAAAAAACGTAAAAGTTCTTTCAGAGTGTTGTTAAATCCGAATGTCCTACAGAGAGTAAAATCGTCAAGATAGGCCAAATTAGTCAGCAAATGTAAACAAAAGTGGCAGCTTTATCCCCCGCATGTCATTTTTGTGCGTGTTTATTCAACAACTTGCTTGTCCCTGTCCAGTAGGTGACGATAATACTGAAGAATATGCAGCAATGTCTTGTGAAGCTGTGGCACTGCGACAAGAATTTACTCTAAGCATTGCAGAGGAGTTGCTTTTGATAGTAAGCTACTGCTTTGAAAATGCAATAATTCAGCATAATCGGCAAAGAGGACTGAGATGGATTTTATGAGCTAAAGAAGACACCGACCATGAGATAATCGCTGCAAAACAAATCAGAAATGTTCAGCGATGCAAGAGTTTCTAGTACTTCTGAAAAGTACAGGAACCGCCCCAGGGCAGAGGCTTTTTATTGGGTGAAATAATTTCACCCAAACTTAATTTAGAGCTGGTTTCATGCAGTAAAATGTAAATGTTTCTAGTTCCTGGGAAAGGTTCTTGCAGTGGAAACCTGATTTATATTTTATACTAAAGGTTGAGCCTCTTACCTCCATCTCTTCGTTCTCTTGTGGTGACTTGTCTTCTGTTTCTTTCTGAGCATCTCCCTGAGCCTGCTGCTCCTCCTGATCGGTCTGCATCTTGCTCTGTAGATCAGCAATAAAAAGATGCTTTTTCGTTTCGTCGAACAAGATGCATGCATACTCAAATTCACTGTAAGGGGACACTTGATGAGGACACTTATTTGGCTTAAGTACCTCTCCCTCTTTGTCAGTGGCCTGCTCCGTTTCCATGGGTTCCTCTGTCTCATCGGACTTCTGCACCTCAATCAGGGAAGCGCTGGACACGCTGAAGATACCGTGAATGTTCACCCGGACCTTCACTTTCACCTTGGAGCTCTCTCCAGATGCCTGTGGGACAACCTTCTGGATCAGAAACTGGCCTGTTAGAGAGAAAAAAACAGGAGGAAGAAAAATTAAGTAGGAAAAACATCTTTAATGCAGCTTCTGGTTACATAAACTTAAACCAATTAGAAGTTAGAGCCAATATAAAAACGGTTCCGAATACACATGAACCCAGGTTATATGTTTCCTTAAAACACAGACGTGTCTATAAATAATGGTAAGAAACAAAGTTGACAGTTTATTTGAGCAGAGGGAAGTCACTACAGGATTTCCTGGACTACATTTCAGTTTAGTTCCCTTTACAACTCCTTTCCTGATTATCCAACAGAATAAAGCTAGAAACAAGAAGTATCCCCATCAACAGCTCAGTTCACGTCATTCTCAACCCAAAATCCACAGACATCTAAAGCTTTAATCAAAAAGAAGCCAAAAAACAAAAGGTCAATTGGTCATCGGGCTTTTGCCGACTCAATTACAATGCGGCCTGATTACCAAGCAGTTGGTGAGGCTGAGTCGGTTCCTTGACAGATTACTGGGACTGATGAAAGGAGATGAAGACACTTCCAAATTTGGGGCAAACGTGGACTTAACACGCTGCGTTAAAAGCCTGGGAAGGCTAAAAGAAGTGGAGGTTTGGCTTCTTCCTGCTCTGTACTGTAGTTTTGTGAGTAAAAGCAGGGACAGTGTGACTTTAGCGGGGTATATCAGAGCCGTGTCACTGGTTGACAGGACATGTTGGTTGAATGAAAAGAATATATGAGAAACATAATTTGGGTGATCACCACATGGTGTCATTAATATTTAAGTGAAGTTTATCAACACAGATATTAGTCTAAAGAGTTTGTGGAAAAGGAGACAAGGAGAGAGCACGTAAAGGTAGATGGTCAAATCAATGTAGCAAAAAACAGTGAAATCCTGGGGATTGCACTGTTCCACTGTAATCTGATTCAATTGCAATTTAATCGTGCCTATGCGACAGAGACATGCACTAAAGACAACAAGGTGAATGTTCTGTAGTGGCCAAGTCAAATCTCAGACCATAATCCTATAGTGAATTCATGGCTGGACTTGAACAGTGGTGTCAAAGCTTAAAGCGGAGTTTATACCTCTGCAGGACATAGACGCTGTAACCTACGCTCATAGTATACGCCGGTGCAAGTCATTTATACTCATGCACTTGCAAGCCTGGCTCGGGTTGTAAAAACCCAACGCTAGTCTGCGCTGTGTCTTGTTTGCCAGTCGGGTTAATTTTTGTTTCTACTTCCTGCCTCACTTTCAAAAATGGCAACTGAAATTTTAGCTGAATTAACCCGAAAGTTTCAGTCAAACACGAGTCATACAAATGTCTGTATCTCCAAACCTCCTCAGTTAACCTCACCGATTCTTTATTGATCCAAAACAATCAAATGCGGAGATGGAGAAGCAGCCGGAAATACTAAAACGTAAACACGCTACTACCAAGCGGACCAATCGCAGCTCTTGCACTCTGTTACATTTCCGATGGAGGTACACGTCAGCTACGGCGTTAGGGTCCGTGCAGGCTCTGCGTAGGTGTCTGCGTTGTCGCCGTAGCCTCTGCGCCAACTTAACGCAGAAGTATAAACCGCCTATAAGCTGCTGTGTGAAGACGTACGGTAAAGTGACAGAGTCCAGATGTTCAAGTCAGACGATGAGCCATTGACACACACTCAGTGCTGTAACTGTGGCCAACATCAGCGACTTCTCATTTATGTGACTTTGCTATTCCTATTCCCTAGGTTTCTTACCAATAGTTGGATCTGGATAAGGCAGCTCATTAGGGCTACTGTAGTAGGCCTCCAAAGAGAAAGGCTCTTTCCGGTAGAAGGTCAGGACCTTGGAGAAAGGTGCTGCGTGGTTCTTGGTAAATACCTCGCAATCACTGCAACAAATAAACACAGCATCATAACTATATTCAAATATTACATTTCAAGACAATTAAAAAAAAACCAAACAAACAGAGGTTTTCTTTACCTCAAACCTTCCTCTGCAGCTGAATGCCACTTCAAAGAGATCGGATATGAAACAATATCTGTGATGGAGAATTCACGGACTTTGAAGGCAGGTGACAGAATTGCACACTGTGGAAAGAAGAGGAATCGTTTCTATGAGAGCTGCAGCCCCAATTTCCAACATATGCAAACTTTTTGGAAGCAAACAAGAGGTGATTTTCTGGTGAGCTAGAGGAGTGGTGGAGACCAGCCTTGAAGCTAGAGCGGTGCGTACCTGCAGAGCACATCCTCTGGCCACAGCTTCGTCAGCATTCAGCGTGGTGTTCAGTTCCTTCCCGAAGAATTTGCTGATTCTCTCTTTGACAGCCGGGATCCTGGAAGCGCCGCCCACAATCTCAACTGCATAGATGTCTTCTTTCTTCAGTTCTTATGGAAGAAAACAACCCGTTTCATTACAGCACGCACCGCAAATGCAACAGGGAAGAAAGGAAATATTTTATGAACGCTTTGTCAGACAAAACTATACTCACTGGATTGCTCCAACAGAGACTGCAGAGGAGCCTCTACTCGGGCCAAAATATCCATGCTCATCTCTTCAAAGTGACCCCTTGTGTAAGAGAAAAGGCGAACATGAGTTAAGCTTTACAGACTAAATTTAAAACATACACATACACATACATAGATATATATCTATATATCTCTATATATCTATATCTATATCTATATCTATAACTATATCTATATCTATATCTATATATATATATGAGCAGAAATGGCAACAAATGACTTCCCGCTGGCCTCACCTGTTCAGTTTTCCAGTGACATCGATGTCATTCATGAAGCACTCGATGTTCAGCGGCAGGTCAGAGGAGTTGGCACTCATCAGTTTTTTCAGTTTTTCACACTCCTGGTAGAGTCTGACCAGAGCCCTGGGCTTTGTCTTGACATCAAGCTTGTACTTTTTGCCAAATTCCTCACAGAAATGCTTGACCAGTACCTCATCGAAATCCTTTCCTCCCAACTCTGGGTCACAGGCCGTGGCAAGGACCTGAGCGGCAGGAAGAAGAGGCAGATGAGAGGATGAATCAAAACCAACAGACTGATAATGCATGTGCACGAATTTATTTCCTTCCCCAACACACCTTCAGTTTGCCCTTATTGAAGGCACACACTGATGTCTGATATCCAGAGTGGCCCAGGTCCACA
Organism: Chelon auratus; assembly: GCA_030220025.1. NCBI lineage: Eukaryota > Metazoa > Chordata > Actinopteri > Mugiliformes > Mugilidae > Chelon > Chelon auratus. Next base: position 3,777 of record JASGAT010397360.1, on the reverse strand, counting down.
AACACCACATTCCTGGCCTTCTCCTCGGGAGCAGGGAGATCCTGTTTGTAGATTCCATATGCCAACGCAACTGCACAGAAAACAAATGAATTATTAATAAAGTGAATAAGGGCTGGAATCAATATATTTAATGATAGGCTGAGTGGAGTCAGTACAAGAAGAAGAAGAAGAAGAAGAAGGAGCCCATCCATGCAAAGCCCTGCCTAAGGTTCCCCGTACAGACCTGCAGTAGTCTCATTCATGAGCCTCAGGCAGTTGAGTCCGGCGATCTGAGCAGCATCGACCACTGATCTCCTCTCGGCATCGGTGTAGTAGCACGGGACCTGGTCACAACAGAAGAGCATTTAAAACGGACTGAAGGTAGTCTCTGCTACACTGATCTCTAGTCGGGTCAAACATTTCTTTAGACATGTTATTGGGAATTATAACTGTGCTTCCTTTGACTGTTGACTTATTGACTATTGTCAATAATAAGAAATGTTTAAGGAAACTAACACAAATGTAATTTATTTTATTTTTTTTTCACATCGGTTCCACAGTTTGAAGTTTGACTGGAGCTCTTTTAACAACGTCATCTTGTTCCATCCCCTAATGCTGCTATGGTTTAACAGCACCTGAAGGGAGAATTAGAGCCTCCAACTGTTTATCTTCATGACTTAGTTGCAACTCCAAACACCACCATCACCACAGTGGGCACATTCTGGTTGCAAGTGAAAAGTGAAATGAAAATTAGAGGCCAGCGATAATAACTCCAATCTATAAAACCATTTACAGATACGCCTCCTCACTCTTGTCGCAGAGTTTGGAAAGACAGCGGCGGCAGCACTCCCGTCCTGACAACTGGCTATTTCACAAGTGCAAAATAAATAATATAATAGTATAAATGTGTCAGTAGTAGGCGGTGCATGTTAACAGACAGCTATGTAGTAAAAGAAAGAAATGCAGCTATTTTATACAGTTGATAACCAAGTATGTAAAGAAATAGACCAAACGTTTGACCAGTTCTGTATGTTTAAAATGTTAATCCCAACAAATCAATCATCAACTAAACTATCACCTAGCCTGTGTGCCACTTGTTACAGAAAGCAAAGGGGAGCACATTCTTCATAAACAGAGCTCAGGCGATAAGATGCTGGTACTCATCAGCTGACAAAAAACTGGCTGATGATTGGATGAAAGCGGTGGTAGTGACAAATATGACAGGACAAACCTGTTAACAACCTGAGCTACGCCAATGTCTAGTCACTCTATAGGTTTGTCTGAACTTTATTTTTTTAAATATAATCTTAGTAAGACCATAACATCAAATGTGGCTGAACTGTCAAGCTCAATGCTACATGTATTTATAGAAGTAACAGTTTGTGAGCGGTCAGCGTACAACATACTTTGTTTGGTTATTATTTTTGGCCAAAGTATGTTCCATGGCTGAAGTGCCCTTAAGCAAGGCAGCAAACCGCTCAAACTGCTCCCTGGACGCCTTCAAGGAGTAAGCACACATGGAGCAGTGGGCTCCACTCTCAGTGTGCACAAATGCTTGGGTTACTTCCTCGTATGTGAACATGAAGCACTTGGCCAATAAAGCCAACTTCTTTCGTGAGCCTTCAGTTCGGGACAGGTCTAGTCAGGCAAAATAGCGAAAGCATCCGTGAGGGTGGAGAGAGGGTGTGTATCGGGCTTTGGGTGCTTGAATGGACGGCATACTTACAGAAACAACACAGTCAGTAACGGGCTTCTTCAGCGCATTCTCTGCCGTCTCCTTCAGCTTGGTCAGCAGCATGGCAGTGACCTGCTCGATGCTGAACAGCTTCTCCTCCTCCATGTACATCACCTTCGGTCAAATCGCCAGACAACAGATTGACGATTAGATTATTGCGTTGCTCCTACATGACTTATTGTGCACCACCTCGGAAAGAGAACGGTAATTGGCCAATAAAATATGATACAACTCAAAAAAATGTATTGTGTCACGTGCCACGTCCACTGTAGTATCACGTCTACAATTCTTTATCACAGTTAGCCTCGTGATGACACAGCGTTTCACAACCCTGCACATATACTGCACCTTATATAATAAAGCGCTGTTCAGCTATGTGCTTTTAGTATTAGAAGTGTTTTGTAAACTCAGTTAAATTAATAATCTAACAAAAAATGCCAAAAACAAAACCAGTTTTGATCTCTGAACACAAAAATATGTGCTTAATATTAATATGTTGTTGGTTTTTTTTTTTAAATTGTCTTCAATATGTCGTCTTTCTCTCTAGAGGTGTGACACAAATATGTAGACCATATCATAAAGTCCCACATGTCATGAGTCTCTCTTTTCTGTTTCTGGTGTGATGAGTCATCCAGAAGTAAAACCAATCAGTGTTTAACACACTGAATCTTCCCAACACTTCTCCTTTTATTCTGCCTCAGAGCAGTTGATGAAGGTTTTGCTTATTTTTGGCTAAATCTTACTTACCTTCACTAACCGAGGTTAAACAATTCACTGTATAGTACTACAGGTCACTCAAAATGAGAGCAAACTGGGATTTTAATAAACTACGTAGCGTGAACTGCGAGTTTACCCAACATCACTTGTCGTTCTCTTACCTTGATGCCCGTGGTTCCTGTAGGCATTTGTGCGATATCATAGACCAAGCTGTTTTTGAGGCGCTGCACATAGGGATCCGAAAATGCCCTGCCATGAAACCTCTTGAACCCTTGGACTGTGTTCTTGCAGTTTGTGACGACCTGTTCGTCAGGAGAAAAAGAAAAAAACCCTTATTGAATGCGTTGAAATTCAAGCATCATTCGAGCGTGGATTTAACACTTGAAACCGTGCTCTCTGCTGGTGCTGGATTTGATATGTGTGTGTGTGTGTGTGTGGGTCATGAACGTACCTGGCTTTTTGCAGCTGCACCGATTGATCGATTCCGGGGTCCAAAAGAAACGCATGCTC
>JASGAT010397355.1:156-14241 GCA_030220025.1 Chelon auratus | reverse complement strand
GGAAGCATCGCTTTCCTCAGGAGTAAACAACTGACAGCGAGCACCATCCGTCGAATGCTTCTGGACATTAGTGCCCAACCCCGAGCAGCCAGTACCAGCCAGCCAGCCGGCCAGCCGGCAAGTGCTCTCATAAACACAGTCAGAAATAGCAGCTCATATCGCAGCCAGCACACAGACTCTCGTGGCCGCCTGACGCAGTTGAAATGTAAATATAGATGAAGTTGTTTTCAAACAGGTGTCTGGATTTTAGCCGCATCGCCAAAATACCTTCAGATTATCTGGAGGCTCGCATCTTATCTCGAATGATGTCACAAAAAAAAAGAAAGAAAGAAAGAAAAACGCAAGGCAGTATCCAATGCAATTTATTTTTTAATTAAATTCACTTTGCAAAATGCAAGATAACAGATGTAGCAACGTAAAGAAATACACGTCCTTTTATTTTGAAAGAACAATAATTCTTTCACATTTCATGGTGCTTTTTTTTTAAAATAAAAAATAAAATAATGCAGGTGAACCAACACCACTTGACTAATTAAATGTGTCTGTGGGAGTATAAGCTCTGATATAGTGTAATATAAACTACTTATGTCCTTCAATTGGGACCCACTACTCTTATTATAACCAAAGACTGAGTTATATGTCGAGAAGTCATAACCCACATGTTCAGTGTTTACAGTCAGTATACATTCGTCTGTATGCAGAGGTCACCTGCTATTGTATCTCAGTGTTAAATCACAACCTTATATTTTAATATATGCAATCCTGTAAAGGGGCTGAATGTATCCTGTTGTTTGCTGTATCATGTTGCTGTCGGTGTATTTCATAAGCCACGAAAATAAACACGAGTGAATAACGTGAAGCTGTCTTTCTGAACTCTGATGTGTGGTACCATGTACGGGGAAAATGAAGCTGCAGCCAGCGGTTAGTTAGCCTAGCTTAGCATAAGGACTGCTAACAGGGGGAAGAAACTGTTCGCAGGATATAAAATCCACCTGAGCTCTCTAATGAGGATGTTTTATGTAATGAGGATGTTCTTTTTTTTTTAAGCATGTAAAAATGTTTTTGTGTGGTTGAACAGACAAGATGTTTATGAATGAGATAAGCATTCACGGCTAGATTCTGTGCTAAGCTAACTGGCTGAAGCTTCATTATTACCCTTCATACCTACAGCGTATGAGACCCAGAATCAGAATCAGAATCAGAAAAGACTTTATTGCCAAGCATGTTTGTACATACAAGGCATTTGCCTTGGTGTTGGTACGCATAATAGAATGAAATAAAATAAAATAAATATAGAAACTATATATAAAAAATACACAAATACAACACACAACAAAAAACAGGATTAACAAGCAAAAAAGCAAAACAAAGTAGAGCGCACCAAATCACCGTGGCGACCCTCGTCGGCGCCATCTTCATCGTACAGAAGGGAGATGACAGGAAGAGATGAGCACTAACATGCAACAACAATCCTCTGACAGAAGCAAATCAGTGGCGCCGCCGTTTATGATCTGCACCAAGGCTGTCATGTAGCTTCATATTTATAAACTACTAGTGTACAGTATCGTCCATCCTCACATCTGTACCTCTCTCGGCAAGAAAGCAGAGACACATATTTACCAAAATGTTCCTTTGACTCTTTCCAGAGTGTTCCTGACATACCTCGTCACCGATGCTAATCTCTGTTTGGGCCCCGATCAGGCTTCACGTGGCGAGCTTCAGTAGTTAGTTCATTAGTTAGATAGTTAGGTAGCGTGGACCTCCTTTCGGGTTCAGTGTCTGTGTTACACTTAATGACACTGCGTTGTTCACTTGAGGACGAAATGGGAGACCACACAGATCGCTGGAGCAGAAACAAGGAGTCGTATTTATTTCACCTGTCCCTCAGACATACTGTACCCTCTTCTGGGAGCATCTGGCCCTCGTGGATTTTCACCCTTATTTGGATTGCTGACCACGGAGCAGAGAGAGAAAGAGAGGGAGAGCACTGTGGTCTGTGCTCACAGTCCAAGACAGAGCTGTTTTATAATGACCTCTGTGTTGACATCAGGTGCAATTATCTGCAAACTCAGCTGTGGAGTAAAGAATTGTTTTTTAAAATGAGCTCATATTCAAATGGAGGTTGGAGGATGTTTTTTTTTTTTTTTTTGTGGCAGATGCTGCAGTGTGAAACTTCACCTGCCGCTGCCCTCCTCGACTGGATGAATGATTAAAGAGGTCTGCAGGGGGATGTCCTCGCTCTCCGTCTCAGCGGCTGCTTTCTCATGTTTCCATGTTTACCCACAGTATCACCAACCAGGTGTGTGTGTGTGGGTGGGTGTGTGGACGGGCGTGGGCACATCCACCCATTTGGAATAGGCAGGGCAACACTGCAGTGTTGAATTCAGATTAGCAGTTCGGCATTAAAACAGAAACAATATGCCTCAGATAAACGCTCACAGGAGACAGGAGCGGGTTAATGGTGGCTGATCTGTGTTTAAATGGAAAAGACTTGAATGACTTGTCCCCTTCGGGCATTAAATCAGAGATTATATTTAGAACAAAATGCAGCTGCCCGAGACCTCTGAACATCACAGACACAGATGGCTTGAGAGTGAGCCAGTGCCTGTTGACAATGAATGACTGGCATTTTGCTCTGTGGTTTAGAGACTGAATTCTAAGTAAGATGACTCATCCTCTCCTCAGGCCCCTCCCAGGAGAATCACATGAATGAGGACTGAGAGCTGGGCTCAGTGAGTCCTCTGCCATCTAGTGGCCACAGACACCATCACACATTTGGCTTCATTTTACTCTCTGCAAGATATTTCAACGCATTTGAATCCCCCCCTCCATCACAACAAAGACATGCAGAACGTCCGAGAGGCAACATTTTATTAATTCCACATACACAAGCATGAATTCTGGTTATGCAGTGAGTTGTGTTCATAAACATAAAGTCGCTCTTTGACTGTCTCGGGGTGACCACGGCCTCTGACAAAAGGCCAAACAAACATCATGTTCCACAAAGCCCAGACCTTCAGGTTTTATTCCACAGCCTGAGCAAAGCCCACCATGTTGCTGCCGACGTCGAAGGCGGTGTAGAATTGTCGCATGAACACCTCGCCCAGGATCCAGGAGCCGGATGCAAACCCCGTCCTGCACTCTGACCCAGACTGAGGAGAGAGGAAGAGGGTATGTGACCGAAAAGGCACCAGGCTGGATTAATTGGCACAGACGATACAAAAAAACAGGTTCTCAGTGAACGTGTCTGAGTAGTTGTTTATTGATTGTGCAGCTGTTACCTAACAATTAAGCACCACCTCTCAACATGGCATACTTTAAGAGTCTAATGTAAATGCTGCTAATGGCTTCAAACCCTATTTGACAAGGTTATTTACTTCTCCTGTCATAATGTCGTGGCTGATTGGTGTATAATACAAACCACATGTTCCTAACAGTGGTTTAATAAATGAGCTATCAGCAATGATATAACCATCAGCTACAACTAATAGCTCTTAAACACACACACCTGTAGGATGTAGGTTGACGAAGGAAGAGCGAAGTTGTAGCCGTTGATTTGGAAGACAATATCCGGCAACAGTTTAGCGCTGCCGCAATTGACGATGGCCTGTGAGACAAATAAGCAACGTGTTACCGTTTTAAACACAGAACAAGAAGCTAAGCACATTTAATTTATCTGATCCGATATGGGAAAAAGAGTCACTCACTTCATTGTACTTGTTGGCGGAGGCTCCCAACCAGCCGTTGATGTTGCCAATGTCTCTGCTTGGACCGATGATATCAGAAGTACCAGAGTCAACTATTGCCTCACAGCTCCCAGAGCAGGCAACGATGTTCCCATTGATAGTGATGCTGCAGCATAAAGAAAGGAATAGTAAAATGAATCTGTTAATAAATGTATGTAATTATGTAAGTGTATTACATCAATCTATGGGGAAAAACAAACCAACCTTTCTATTAGGATGTTCCAAAAGTTTGTAGCACGGTACATGGGAATCCACTGAATGCTTCCGGTGTAATATGTCGGGTCTGTTCCTCCCAGGATTAGCATGCTGCCCTCTACGGAGCTGGAGGTGTGAATTTTGTTAAAGAAGTATAGCAGAAGCAGATTTTTCTGTTCTCAAATAAGGTCTCACCTGGTCAGGTACATGGAGAACATGTCCTGGAGGAGCTGGCCCTGGTTCCACATGTTATCAAACACGGTCGTGCCTCCCTCCAGTGACAAGTCCGGGAAGGCGAGTCCGAGGATCCCATCCCAGGGCACAGACCCCATGAAAAGGGCCTCTGCTTCAGTGAGGCCAAACAGCTGGTTCTGCACATTGATATCACCTACCTGCCGGCGGGGACACAAACTCTATCTTTATGGCTTTTAGAACAAAAAGAATGCGAGATCACAGCGAATGTTTGTGATTACTGAACTGAACGTCAGAGGTAGGAAGTGTGATAGTGTTGCCCTCGCCTTTATGGTGTCGTATCCTGTGATCCCTGAAACAAACCCGCTGCCGTACGAGATGTGGAACGGCCCGGTTCCGGCCTGAAACGTGGCGGACGCTGAGCTGTTGAACTTTGAGTGACTGTCTGAAAACAGAAAAGGATGTTAAAGTAGAGAAGGATGTAAAACACAACATTTCATTACAGTTGGCTTCACAGCAGTGGTTCTCAGACTGTGGGGGGGGGGGCTTCCGATGGGACAACTTGGATCTGATAAAAATGTTGAATGGTGGACCAGAAAAAGTTGGCAAACCACTGCTTTATATACAAAGAAATCCTCTGCTACAGAAGATCCTCCAATTCTTTAATCTGCTGCCCTGTCTGAAAGCTGTCATGATAATATTAAAAATTCACTTTTTTATTTCCCAAAGTGCATGTTTGAAGAAGATTTTCTCTGAACTGTCAAAGACGACAAAGTAAAACATGAAAACTTAAAAGGGAACTACTGCTTTTTACAACATGGACCTTATTTCTGGCAAATAATACAACCGTTTACTCACCCATATAACTTTGGTGTCATTTGGGGTCGTCTGAAAGATATTTAGATCCGCGTATATCCATATAATGGGAGTGACTGGGGCACCGATACACAGCCTCCAAAAAACACATTCTGCAGCGAAACTCGTTCATTTCACCAATATTTTGTTATGATACGCTAGTGCTATTCCCAGTTGAGTCCGGAGTTACCTGTTATCATCATCTGGGGTCTGTAGATTGACCTACTAACCTCTGACCTGGATGATGTCATCTCTGAGCGCCCTGTGCGCACCTGGCACGGCTTGTTTACCTGTAATTTGCTACTGCTAGTTTTTTGCAACATGGCTGAATATTTTTTCGATTCTGAGGTTGTGGACGACAACTTTATTTATGATGGACGTCCTTACCGTTTTGATCCAGAGTATATGGATGGGGAGCTTGTTGAAGGGAGGATACAGAGGCAGAGAGAGGAACAGCTGGCCAAAGAACAACAAACCGCTGCACATCCGCAAATAGGTAACAGGTAACTCCAGACTCAACGGGGAATAGCACTAGTGTATCATAACAGAATATTGGTGAAATGGACAAGTTTCATGGCAGATAATGTGTTATTTAGAGGCTGTGTTTCGGTGCCCCAGTCACTCCCATTATATGGATATATACGCAGATCTAAATATCGTCCAAATTACTCCAAATGACACCAAAGTTATATGGGTGAGTAAATGATTGTATTTTATGACAGAAATAAGGTCCAGGTTGTAAAAAACGGTGGTTCCCCCTTAATACTTGAGAGCCTGGAACCAGTGAATGTTATTCTAAATGCTTAGAGAGTAGCTAAAACACCTGGTGTCCTTTGTGATCATCACTCAAATCACCAAATCATCCTGAACCATGATCCGTCGTCGTATACTTACCACAGGAAGGGCTGGCACAGCTCACAGATGGAACCCACAGGTCAGAGGAGCCGGTGTCGAACAGGATTTTAAACGACTGAGGTGGAGTCCCGATGCCAATCACTCCGTAATACGTAACCTGTTCACAAATCAGTCTTCAGTTCACGTCTCACACTTCTACTACTACTACTAACATGCTACTTACATAAGGGTCAAAGGTCAGGGGTATCACACTCAGGTCGTCCCTGGGAAGAAACTTTGCAGATGGGTTGAATGGAAACATCTTCCTGTACTCATCAAACAGGCCTTTCTCCTCCAGAAGGTCCCTGGCTGACTTCCCTCTTATCAAGGGAATCCTGCACAGACAAGCCAGGCCCATTAGCACCTCATACATAAATCCAGTGACACATTCATTAGCAAACATCTGCTTGCAAGCAAACACTTTTTTTTTTTTAGAATATGTCACCTCATAATGTATCCTAAAAAGGAGCTACCAGCTGGAAGCAATGATCAGAAAATATAAACTTTAGTTCTGAGCTTGAAATGGTCATTACACTAATCTCAGAGGAATGGTGTTTTTGACAACGGTCGTGTTTTCTCAAAAGGACAAGAGGGAAGATCTATCATAAAGTTCATCTAGAATACAATTATTATTAAATCACACCGAAGGAATGTGGGTCTCTGCATTTAATTCATCTGAGTGAGCGCAGGTGAGGCAGAGGGCAACCATGCAAGGTGCACATGGAACAGACGTGGAGACAATATGCACACTTCGAGCCCAGCTGCAGCCCAAGTTCACTGCTCCCAAGAATCAGTAGAGAAAACAGGTCCAGAATTTGGTCAGTTCTGAGAATAAGCCGAGGTTACACAGTAATGGGAGGAGTTTACAAAGCAGACCCACATCAGGGCCCATCTCACATTAACAAACAATCTGCGCTGAATCTCTGCACCAAGTGTGGCCCAGACCTTTTCTGGTGATTCAGGGGTAATGTAGGAGGAACTAAATCCTCTGGGAACCCCTGTAGTGTGAGCCCATCTTAAAAAAAAAAATCTGAAGAAACCGTTTGGACGAATGGTGAAACATCTCCCAAGATGTAGATACGATCACCTTATCATTTATCATACCTGTATGTATCTTCTATCTTGTAGATTTATACCATGAACCGTATAAAGAAGTGTAATAAAATAAAGGAGTGTGGATGGGTCATCGATAACGCAGCTTAATGTGGCTCCACTCTCCGTCTGTCCTGCACAGACTTTAGCTCCAAACTCAGAGGATGGTGCCGCCCATATCCCACAGAAAACTAGCCTCAGTATTTGGCTAATGCAAGGAAGCGGGGACGAAGTGTCCATATTTATATGCAGTCTATGATTTGAACATATGCAAATCTTCTATTTTATTTATTTATCTTTATTTTTTTCCCATGTATTTTTGTTTTTTAAGTGCAACTGAGTAACTATGACCAAGCAATTTCTCTTGTGGCTCAATAAAGTCTATCCAAGTCCAAGTCTAAATGTCAGACAAGTCGAGTGGCCTTTAGATAATACAAAAGTCGGCTTATTGTGTGGCCCAAGTGCAGGTGCATTGCAATGTCTAAACTGCACATTCACTCACTCACTCACTAAAACTCACCTGAATCATTCATATATGTTCAACTTAAGAGCTACTGTTTGTACTGTATGTCCGTAACCTTTGGGACAGCTCGCGGTTTTCGGGTACTGTCTATATTTGTGCAGATGTCTTCTTCTTATTCTAGAAATATAAAATATAAAATAAAATAAAACATATGACTTAAATCTTCAGATCACTTTTTCCTTCCATAACAGTGGCCTTAATCCTCTTCTGAACACTGCAAAGCATCCACGTCTCAACAAATAGTTTTCTCTATAAACTTTGTTTAAAACTACTGGAAATAAAGTCGTTATCAAGATCAAGATGATGGATCAAGAAAATCACAGCAAAAAGACACCCTCTGCATATGTAATTAATTATTGTTTTAAGAAAAACATTCCTCTTCTATAACTGCTTATTCCTGTTAAGGATCGCGGGGTCTGCTGGAGCCTATCCCAGCTGTCATCGGGCGAGAGGCGGGGTACACCCTGGAGATGTCACCAGTCTATCGCAGGGCTAACACAGAGAGACAGACAACCATTCTCACTCACAAGCACACCTACTGCCAATTTAGAATCACCAGTGAACCTAACCAGCATGTCTTTGGACGGTGGCAGGAAGCCGGAGAGAACCCACGCAGACACAGGGAGAACATGCAAACTCCACACAGAAAGGCTCAGTCGGCCCATGGATTAGAACCCGGGATGTTTCTGCAGCTTCATTTAAACCCAAGTCATCTTAAACTCCTGGCAAGCAGCTATTGATGTTGCGACAAACACCTTCAAGATCACGGTATGCTACGATCCTGCACGTTAAATCAAGTCAAATAAGTTTAATAAGACATCATTTCCACCTAAATGACAGCTAAATGTTGCACATCTTACCTGTAAAAAGCGTGTGAGACGGCCAGAAAGGCCAGCACGACGCAGAGACACCTCATCGCTGCAAAGACCTAACACGGCGGAGCGGTGGAGGTGGTTTTATACGAAGGTCAAAACAACTCTGACCTCCTCCTTCGCACAGGAGCCACACCATAAGAAACCACTTGGCTGGATATTAAACAATCGAAATCAGATAAAGAAAACAAAGGGAACCAAGCGAGCTTTCTCCAAAATCTTTAACCCTTTATAGGGCGCTCGTGGAAATACTTGCCTGACTTTCTGCTTCTATATATTCTACACCCTACATGTCATCATTGTCTAAAATCAAATAAATTCACAGCAGGCAATAAATGATCCAAATGCTATTTGACATGCATCCAGTTTAATCATTTACATGAATTCGAGTTATAAATGTTTTATATTTACAGGACTGTAAATATGTCAAAATGTTCCTGATTCAAACAAACTACAGCTTCATTAAATTGTTAATAGATTTGTCATTAAGTTCAAATAACAGTCTGTTTAACTGCATTTGTTTTAAAAGTGTTGTCTGGCGTACAGATGTGTCTGGAGCACAGATTCCTAACGCTGTGCAAATACAACAAGAATAAAATCTGTTTATGTCAAACTATGAAGTCCTCTACGTGCTTCTTTATTTGTTCAGCTAAATTAAAACCAATCTGCAGTTTGTCTTCAGCGCCTTCATCCGCCGGCACATAATTGTCTGTAATTGTTTTGTACGTGGCGACAGTCGGGTGAGGTCGGACCTCTACCTCTACCACGTTCTCTTGATTTTTCTCATCTACTCTACATACACACAGGAAGAAATGTATTAGTACTAACATCCCTCTGAACGACTTTATGAAACAAAACTAACCTTTAGTTTTACCCCAATGTTTGAGAAAACGCATCCTATTAAATGGCTTTTAAAAAGATAAAACACTCGAGGCCTAGTTCATTCCTCACCCGTCAGCTGTAAATCACCAGGATAAGCTTATCAAATTACTTGGAGAAAGAAAATAATACTGATAGTATATCACTCTCCCTCTAGACACGTTTTCTGTTCCATATGACTCCACCCAACGCCGCCCTCTGGAAAACACAAGAGACTGAACGAGACAGTTTGGAAATGCTTCAACAAGGCAAGAAAAGAGACACAACGTCAGTGTTTGTTTCAAGAAGAGCTGCGTTTATTCAAGCACAAATTAGTCCCACTTTACATTATTGGCAATGAAATATTCAAGGTATAAATATGAAATGTGCAAACATCTGAAATCAAATATAAGTTGTACTCACCGCAGTGAGACGGTTTCTTTGGACGTGCAGCTCATCAGTGTGTAACTCGACAGTCTCCTCTGCAGGTAGATCGTTTTTCTTCCGTCCCTCGGTGGCGACGAGACGACCTGAAACACTCGAAGCTCGAATTATGACTCATTTTAGAGACATTCAGAGTCTGAGATTCTGGATTTTCTCTGTGAGGTAAAACAAAACAGAGTTTGTTTTGAGTGAGCAGGTCGCCTCTTTTATTCTGCGTACTACTAACAGATGCTAGCTTCAGCTTTGTTAGACCAGCGCGGTCTTCATCATTTTTACTAAATCTCATGCGTCACTGTCAGCAGATCTGAAAAGTCCAAATTCCTAAATCCTCCTCATATTCATAAAACAAAGTTTACATACCTGACGTATCCCTGCTGACTGCACTGCGTATAATATATCATTGAGTATTTGCACGCCTCAGAATTTTCTACAATTTCTGCATAAAAATGACTTGTGTCTTGTGTCATGTCTCGTCAAGAGCAGACTGTGACAAATTTAAACCAAACGAAGCGCTGAGCTGACGCCGGAGTCTAATTACATTAAATGGAAACACTTCTGAGCAGATGGACTCTAATTTGGGCTTGAAATGAACTTATGAATCCTAGAGGTGCGCTTTCATTTGCACCTCAGCTGATATGTAATATTGGCTCATTTTCCTGAATAGACAAATAATAATTAATTAATGAATGAGTTGAATCTTAAGAGAACTGGGCCAGGCAGGAAAAACCCCAAGAATACAAGTCATTAGACAAAATCATGGTTGAAGAAGCACAAAATTAATGTTTTGGGACGACCTAGACAAAGCCCTGACCTTAATCCAATAGAAATGTTGTCCTTCAGGACCTTCTGTAGCAAACAGTTAATGAGAGGAAACCTCTCAGGAGTGAAGCGGTTCAGTACTGAGGAACGTAGACGACCGATCGGCAGTTACTGGACATGTTTAGTTGCTACAGCAGATACTGAAAACATGACTTAATTTTTCCCCTCCTCATAGATGTGTACAAATTGTAAATTTTCTTGAAGAAACAAACACAAAAGCATAATATTTCTGTTCAATTTTTTTTAGATTGTGTTTCTCTTAATTTACGCAGAGATATAGAAAATTCTGAAGGGTGTAAATATTCTCTGCTTATGACGTTATTCCACTGCCTGTTGAACTTCCTGCCTCAGGGCAGATGAAGGCTCCAAACACCGACTCGATTTTTCATAACTAACTCGGCTCATATCAAACCATCAGTTCGATCTATATTTTTTCCCCCAGGAGACAAAATATAGATCTTTTTTCAGCTCAAATCAATTAGTTAATTAATTTAAAGTAACTGAATATGTTGTGCAATCTTTTCAGCTTTACAATTCCACTATCTTATAGTGATTTGTATCTTAAGTTTTACATATATTTTTGTCTTGTTGTACATATTCTTCTTCCTTTTCTTATATAATTCTGCATTTTCATACCGTGGTTTATTGAAGCAGCTGTGACAAACCCAATTTCCTACCGGAATTAATGAAACCTTTCTAATTCACTTTCCCGTGTTTGCTATACGATGACAGACGATGTTAATGCGTCAATAATTTAGACAGAGGTTATCCGGCCTAACCACCAGCTCTCTTTTAAAGCTGAAACTCACTGCTGATTGAAGCCAAGTGTCCTCTAGCACCGTTGGTGAGTCTAGTTAATAGCTATTGCTATTTTTCGTCACTATTCCCATTTCACAGTTCTGTTTCCACGCTTTACACGCACATTAATCTGGCAGCTGAAAGTTATACACAAAAGAAAACTGGTCAGTCATCGGCTCATTAAAATGTCATCACCGGTTTAAACAACCCTATGAAAGACGCGCAAAGATATTGTTTTGCAGGCTTTTACAATTAAATAAACACAAAAGAATTTGATCGTTTTTGCCGCCTGTACTAAAGCATGTTGATTTTGGTCCGGAGAATGTAATTCGTAGGGCAGGGCATCTCTGTAGCATCACAGATGCCTAATTTATGCTACTTTAAACTTTAAAAGCGACACATGCTGCAGTTGGTTTATTTGATTTGGCCATGCTGCGATATCAGTTAACACAGAGCACTTCAAACTAGCACCACCTCAAATATCAACATTACATCAGTCCTTCATGAAGGATAAAGTACTTCTTATCTCTGTACAATTATCTTGGATTTTTTTTAATTCCTCTGAGGGTCTGAATACTGCTGACTCTCTTGTTTAGCTTTGTAGAGATTCCCGGTCGCAAATTGATTTTTAATTGAGCAATACTCCCATGACAACATATGCCAATCAGAAAAACTACACCAGCAACAGGACGTCAAGGGTAGACTCTTAACTGCAACACTTTGCAAAACACTCCTGACTTTTTGTCTTCTTTTGAGCCCAATAAAAAAAGCATCACATTCAGGAACGGATCATTTACTCAAAGCTCCTGAATACGGACGTTTTTTGGCAATTTATTTCACTTCCTCGCCTTTACCAGCTCTTAAGAATAGTGCGTCGTATGCATGTATGCATGTAGTGGTGATCAACATAACAATACGTACCTAGTCATGTTACTGAGGTCATCTGAATACATTACCTGTGGAGCAGCAGCAGCAGCAGCAGCAGCAGCAGCAGCAGGGACAGCCAGACGGAGACTCTCTCGCTAACAGCTCTGGGAACCTCGAGTCGAATGAGCAGCTCTGGGTGGAGGCCCGGGCCTGCAGGACAGCAGCTCCAGTCCCTTTTGCTTGGAGAGCACCCAGGAAGCAGCGATGATGAGGAGCGGCGCTGTGCAGCAGTGTCTGATACTTCGTCACTTTGCTTTCATATGCAGTTTTGGCACAGAATCTTTTTTTTTTTTTTTTTAAGTACATAAATGAGACCAACACATCAAGTTAAGATTAGGATTCCCTGCACGGGACTCTACTTTTCTCTTCTGTGGTGCTTCCTTTCCATTTTTTTTTTTTTTTTTGCAGAGTAAAGCCGTCGCCCGTCTCAGCTTTTTATCTCCGTCACAGGCTGAGACGCATCTGGCCCTACCGCGGAGACGATCTCCTCGAAATCTCCAATGAAAAGAACCAACAAGCAACTACACAAACGAACTTCTGCAGACGCTGAACCAACACCCTCTGCACCGGCTGGGGATCAGATGAAAAACGAGGCCGATCAAACGTGCTTCCCCACGCTGAGAGGCTGCCTGATGGAGACGACCCCCGGTTGCGGCGAACTCTTCTGGTTCTCGGCCAACACCTCCGCTCAAACAGAGGCGGCCGAGGAATAAGTATTCTAGCCCGGCCACATTTTCTATTTGAACGAAGGTCGCGCGGGGGGGGAAAGCTCTTCACAAAAGAGGTCATTCAACAAATGTCGAGCAACACGGTAACACAGAACTGAGAGGCTTCCCTCGATTCTCACACCTCTCCTCTCCTCTCCTTTCCTTTCCTTTCTGCCGGGAAGGCTCCTGCTGTCAAAGTGAAAGCCTTTAGGGTTTGATAGACAATTCCAAGAACAGAAAAGGTCACAAAGGTTGTCTTCCGAGGCACTCGTGTTTCCCACGAAAGAGTAAATTTATTAAGACAAGATCTATCAAGTGCATGCTGCACTTTGCGTGTTTTTTTTTTTTTTCTGTGACAGTTAGGTATAACTTCTTAGGCCCATGAGCACTGATGTTCTCCATTTCTCTCTCCAGATATCCTGAGTATACAGCACAAATCTTTTCTTTTTTCCATTTGAAACACAAATCAAAGCATGAAAAACAACCATAAAGAGTCCTTTAAGAAGAAAGCGCGTTAGACCGCAGGAGTGCAGCCTCCTCTCCTCTCCTCTCCTCTCCTCGATGTTTGTGTCGAACAAGTCCACCGACAATATTTCCTACTCATGGACTCCCGTCAGGTAAAAGAGATGGCCTATATGTGTATATATAGCAGTTACATCTTTGTTTTTTTGTTTGTTTTTTGACAGTACATGCTCTGTTGGGGTAGTAATTGTTTAGTGGATTATAACAATAGAGAAGAATCTGGTTAAACAACAACTGTTCAGTCAATAAAAATACAACACAGGAGGAGTGGACACAAAAAGCAACCTCCGTCAAGCATATTGCCCAGTCGAAATAAAAAGACCTACAACACAGACTCGCTTCATAAAACTGCTTTGTTCAGTCGGTTCTGATGAACAGAAGAAAAAAAAAAAAAAAAGCCAATTTGAGGACGGCGCACTGGAAAGTTACGATGGACGCTTTTTTACCGTTTTCTGCTGTTTTTAAAGAGCGAAGATTCACCAAATAATAATGTAAAATAGTGAAAATAGCTGCAGCCTTATCTAGCATCATGAAATATAAAGCAAAGAGCCTGCTGCTTGTGTCCATCCTCCTCTACACACTGGTGCTGCTGGTACCAGTGCTTTCTGAGAAAAAATGTGAAAACACACAAACACACACAC
>JASGAT010397351.1:834-23054 GCA_030220025.1 Chelon auratus | reverse complement strand
GCTTGACTCAGGTTAGACTTCCAGTGTACCTGTGCTGTAATGTCAGTGTCAGTTCAAAACTGGCTGAGTTGTTTTTTTTTAAACTAATTGCTACACAGGAAAATTATGCAAAAACAGTACCGGGCACATTAAAGCAGATCATATTCTGAGTATGAAACCGTGATGCAGAATGCGACTAGTTCCAGTGATTTTTTAAAGCAGTGGAGAGTTCATAGAAAACAAAGTGCGTGCACTCCCGCAGCCGCCTCTTCACTCGTGTGCTTAGTCACAGCAGAAGGCAGGCATGTACATCGGGGCAGGTTAGTGCAGACAAGTGAGACGTGCCTTGTGTTTTGATGAATGTGTGCGTGAGTCGTCTCCGTGGTTCTTTCTGGTGTTTTTTTTTTTTTTTTTTCTGTTTTAGGTTACTCGCCTCTGGTTCCCCCTCCAACAGACCCGGATCGCTCGCCTTGTCATCAGGCACCATTACATGGCTCCCTCTGAGGCTCCTTAAAGTCTGTAACTTCATTGCAGCGTTCACACACACACACACACACACACACATGCACGGCGCTGTGTTCAATTCAAACTGTTTACTGGGGAACTTTCAGAGCACCAGGCCGTGTCGCAGGCTTTCAAATCAGAATCTCTACGTTGGCGTCCGGCGAGCGGCTTATAACTTTCGCGCCGGATCGCATTAGCCGTGTTTATCGATACAGTTTTGCCAGTGAATTATTAAAAGGATGGCTCCGGTGATACGGGCCCCCGACTGAGCTTAATCACTCATTATAATCCAACGGCGGATAAAATATTCACCAGCGCTCGTGGAGGGAGCGGCCCCTGTAAAGACCTTATCAACCTCATATCCGGGGAAATCGATATTCACGCCGCATCTGATAAGCAAATATGGATGAAGATGAAAAAATGGAATAAATAAAAAAATAAAAGGTCGGCTGTTTGAAATGCTGCACACGGACTTGAGAAAAGAAAAGTAAATGAGTTTGGGACATGACCAGAAGTCATGGATGAGGAGAGAATTTAAAAAAAAAACAAAACAAAAAAAACGCCAATATTACAGTGTTGTCATGTGCACTTTACAGCATCTATTAATACCGAGTGCAGGCGTGCATGGCTGCTGGATCTTATCAGAGAGGTGTAAACATATTTTGTGTGTTTTTTTTTTCTTCTCCTTTGCCGCAGAGCTGATAAAGAGATGGGCGACGGTCCAGCAGTGACAGAGAGGCTCTCTCAGGTTACCCCGGCCGTCCCTCCTCCCCTCCTCTGCCACCGCCACCGCCGCCGCCGCCAGCGTCCCAAATCTCCTGCAAACTCAACACCGGGTTTTTCCACAATATGTGGTTTTTCTGAATGGGCTCTAATTCCACCGCTTCTGTCGAACTAAACGAGTAAACGTGCTGCTTTTTCAATAGATACCATCAACAGATAAATATATATATATATATATATGTGGTTTCAAAATAAAAGCTGGAGTTGAGTCTCCAGTTAATGGTAACCTTCAGCAAGGGCTGATTGATACGACATGACTATAATAGTTTTCTACTAATTTTATGAAAACAGACAGTTTGCGAGAAACTACATAAAAAAAGTCGCAATTTTAAATGATTTTATTATTTATTTTTAAATGATTATATATGTGTGTGTGTGTATATATATATATGTGTGTGTGTGTGTTCATAAGATGTCTTGACAAGATTCAAGAAAAGGTTAGGTTAGCAAAGGTTACACTGAGAAATTCTCCCTTTGCAAGTTCCCTTCACACACACGCAACTAAAACAAATGACTAAACTAAAATAAAAGGAAATAAACTTTACTCTAAGCACAGAAAATAAATCGATAAATAAATATATATAACAGACGAGTATGAGGCACAATTAGTTGTGCAATACTGTCGGGACTTGAGGAAGGTGCAAATTTAAGTTATGCCTCTCTGAGATCTAAATGAAGGCAAACAACAACAGCAGCTTAAAAATGCATAGAATTACAAAACTGTAAATTTTAATTTGTAGAAAATGTCCTAAATTCAAATTCATCATCTGATTGGTTAATTTGTGCTCCACTTTGCAGTATAATTTCTACTAAAATTACTACCTCTACTGCAACTTTGTTTCACACAGAATACCAGGAACAGACACAAGTATATTTATGTGGAACTGTGCAGGAAGAAACTTTTTATTAAATGTACACACGCACACAAAACTGTACAAAATCTCCGTATGTAAAAAAACAAAACAAAAACCAAAAACAGGCATTTAGCACAAATGTCCATTTCACTTAATGCATATTTTACAATTTGATGCACATTTCTGTATTTAGTCACCTTTCTTTAATGTGCAGGACGAGTTTATTATAGCAAATAGCTATTTTTATAAATGCATGACATGTAATTGGGTTTTAAAGAAAGAAAAAACAGGTTTGAATTATTTTTATTTTCACACATGCACCGGTGGAGCGTGGAAACCCCCCAAGCAAGAAAAAAACAACTAGACCGATGTTAGAAAGCCACGTATTCACGCTGCAGACTGTGTCCAAACAAGGCCGCAGTAAAACTAAAATCATTCGTCGCCATGACTTCTGTGAATCACATTTATTAATAAAGGTCTCACTGGTAACAGTCCTCTTGGTTTGCACAGCTCACCTAAACCACATGAAGAACCTAAGAGGGGGTGACCTTAAATGGCAGCCTTCACAGAAACTCAAGGACGTGTACACTTAAGAGATAAACCTCTCTCTCTTTTTCCCCTTCTTGCTTTATCTAATCTTTGAAATCAGATGTTTTTGCTCTTTATTTTCTTGTTCAGCTGTTAATGAGACAAAGTGTGTCAAAACGCCGAGATAGCATCTGCTCGACGTGAAGCAGTCCGAGCGCCAAGGCTGCCTGACAGGAGAACTGTCCTCGCTCACTCTCACTGCGGTCACTAACTCAACATTTAGCTTCTCTTTTTTCTGCCTCTCTTCCTCCTCCATAATCAGGAAGAAAAAAAAAAAAACTTGCAGCGTTCTCAGCTTCATATCCTTTGAGGGTTAACATCTTCAACGATCAGATTATTAGTGAACAGGAAACGAGGGAGTTTCCAGTATTTCTTGCACAAATATGAGGAAAACGTCGTGCGTGAATAATCTGCGACCGAAAATGACGCAGCTGCACACGTACCGGCGTAGAAGGCAGGAGTGTGTTAACAGTGTGTGTGTGCTGCAGCATATATCTTATCACCGGCGCAGATTAAGCCCCTGCCTACGATAAGGCCTGACGACAAACAGGAGGATAGCGGACGGCGGCACGGGGCCCAGATGGGCGATTACAGGGGCCCGCCTTGGCACAAGAGGGGTCGAGACCGGCGACCCCCCGCTCGCGTGATAACCGAGCCGGGGCGCGGTGGGCCGCCATTATCGCTCTGCTCCCCTGGCCTTCTCATAAGCACCAGAGGTTTGACATCTGCACTTAGCGGACGCGTCTCGCGCCCTATCTGCAGGAGAGAGCCGATCACACGCTGGACTGCACACAGACGGAGCTCTCAGCACTTGTTGAATCCAAATCTGCTGTTTTTTGGTTATTGACTTCCATTAATAAATTCTGTTCAAGCTACAACTTGTATATATCTTCCAAAAGCACATATTCTACATGATAAAAAAATCTAAATCATGAAAAATAAATACTGAATATTTACTTGATTGCAGGAAAATATCTATGCAAGTATTTTTTTTTTAGACTTATGAGTGAATTTCTTAGTGAAAGTCAGCTCTTTGATCGCCACAATTATCAGCTGCACAACTAAAAGTCTTTTAGTGAAAGCATTAAAAAAAAAAACAACACACAACATCTGAAACCTGGCTCAGGAAAACTCAGAAGCCCACGCTTGATGCGCGGCGTGATGCGCCGAGGCACGATGCGCCGAGGCACCTTACTATGTGAACTTTTGCAAAATGTCAAGGCTTTTGTCTTTCCTAGAACTGAACTCCAGGCTCATTCAGAACCATCAAACGCCACGCAGAGCGCTTCTGACCCGGGGCCATCTTGATAAAAGTCCCGAAACTCTTCGAGGGGAGCCGTGAAATTAACCGTTAAAAGGTCATTAATTGCGCATGTGGTTTTGTGGAAGCAGGCCACGATGCAAGTGTGCACAAAGACATAAATATGGTGCACGTTAAAACAATATGCTAAAAAAATATATTTAAATATAGGATTTTTTTATATATTATTACTCGATTGAATATAAATACATAAAATCTGTAAATATATTCATTTATAAATAGTAAAAAAACGTTAAAACTGTGTCTGATTTCCTTTCCTATATGAAATAATTTTCAGTTTAACTACTATATTAATTTCTTTTACAGGAGCAGATCATAATAATTATCATTCATTAGTGCCATCTAGTGCCCACCATCCCAATATATTTGGCTTTTTCCTGAATGAGTCCATGCCCATCCTTTATAAAAAAAAAAAAACTAAATTCCCCGTGTTCTTGTTCTCAGGTCGCATCATTTCAAAAACTCCTCCAGGATTCTCCGCGTCCCGACCCCATTCATTCCTCTCCCTTTTCCCTGACCCCTTTGATAGCGATAGTGGACACATATCGCGTGATAGAGGGAGCATATCTTAATTGGCTGCCGTGTTATCGGCCCCGTTTGATAAGCTTCTTTGTCTTGTCCATCGTCGGATAGGTGACGGGAGTGCGCGGGGGAGAGGAGGGAGGGATATTGGGGATCGTGTATTTGTGCAAACGGCCCGAGCGGCGTCAGAGATCACTCTGCATGTACAGGTGAAGCCGCCGACGCTGGGAGCTGTACTCAGGCGCAGTGACAAAGTGAGGTCTCACGAGCTCTGCAGCGTGATAACCATCTTCTCTGAGATTGGACCAAGACTCACCACTCTTAGGTTAGTGCGTTGACAGATAGAAGCCACAGACAGATAAAAATGAAAAAAGAAAGAAAAAAACAGAAGCGAAGAGAGAAAGAGCGAGAGAGAGCAAAAATAGCAAGCTACTTTCTCATATCTGTTTTTGATGTATGCCAGCTACGATAAGGTAAAGAACAAAACCCGCCACGTCCTAGTCTTATGAATGAGGACGTACGGGTGAGAACCTGTTAGTTACAGTTTCATAAGTGCGTGATTAAAAAGGTGTTTCTTGGAGGAGTGATGCACACATATGCATCCAATTATCAATAAATGTTCTTAGAAAACAGCAGAAGTAAAAGCTACCTGGGCAGTTCCCTTTAATACCAGTCAGCTTTGCCACTCCTCTCTGTTTGATGTCCTTAGATGTGCACTGATAAAGTTCTGTTGTATTTAAAGATCGTAGGTGTTCTCGCTGCCTTTCATGTTCGCTTTCACTTAATAAAAGTGCGCCACACGTGCGCTTAATGCTCTGTAATAGACAGATATGTGTCAGTGCGATACAGTTTAAAGTAAGATGAGTGTTGTTGACATTCAGGTGCTGCATCATTTTAGTTTTTTAAGAAAGTTTTGAGGTTTAGCTCTAAAGACTATAGCCAGGTCAAACTGCCTTTTGCCCTAGTGGAATCTGGAGTTGTCTAAACCATACAATGATTGACAAATCCTTTGCGATGTCACCCTTAATTTCTTCTGAATACTGGTTTACCTGACCCCACGTAAATCCCAGAAGAAATTGTGTGTGAATGAAGCTAAGGTGGCTAGCTAGCGCCAGACTACCAACTTTAAGCATTAATATAATTTAAAGAGGTGGGTTATATGGAAAAATATCCTTGCAACAAGATGAAACAAGGGCAACTGGACATGTACATGTACTAAACATTGCTACACACTGCATGTTTCAAAGCTTTTTTGAAGTTTCGTGGCCTGGAGAAATTCGGAGCTGTCTTATTCCGTTTGATGTTGGACAAATCCTTCATAATGTCACCGATATGTTTCCCAAACAGTGGTTTCGAAGCTCAGTGTGGAGTCTTGAGCGGTCGCCATCTTGGAAGTACCTGACTCCAACTCCACATAAATCCCAGCTAACTAAAAAAAAAATAAAATAGGATAAGATGTGGAGCAAGAGGGGAGCTAAGGTAGGTAGCTAGCAGCAGATGCATGACTTTAAGCATTAATATAATACAAAGAGGTTGGCTATATGTAAAAATATCCCTGAAACAAGGTGAAACAAGGGCAACTGGACATTTAAATGTACTAAACATTACTACACACTGCATGTTTCAAAGCTTTTTTGAAGGCTTGTGGCCTGTCTATTGTGTATGATGGTTTTAAAGCCCAATGTGGGGTCTTCTGCGGTCGCCATCTTGGAAGTACTGTGACTTCACATAAATCCAAGCTAATTACAAAAAATAGAATAAGATGTGGAGTACGAGGGCAGGAAAAATATCCCTGAAACAAGATGAAACAAGGGCAACTGGACATGTAAATGTACTAAACATTACTACACTGCATGTTTCAAAGCTTTTGAAGGCTTGTGGCCTGTCTATTGTGTACGATGATGAACACACCGATATGTTTCCTGAACAGGGGTTTTGAAGCTCAGTGTGGAGTCTTAAGCTGTCACCATCTTGGAAGTATCATGACGTCACATAAATCCAAGCTAATAAAAAAAAAAAACGTGGCAAGAATTGGTGTGTTAGTGGAGCTGAGGTGGCTAGCTAGCAGCAGATTTATGACTTTAAGAATTAATATAATTAAACAGGTGTGATATGTGATAAAACTAGGACAGCTGAACTTGTAGTCTCTCTTAAAGTCACTCAACCAAGTAGCAACTAACAAAATTGAAGAGGCTACTTGTTGGCTTTCTTGAAGACGTTGTGCCATTCAACCAAATCCAGTTTCTTTATCATTTTCTTCACAGACAATTCCCCACATACACTTCTCATGAATGTTTAATTTAGCTACAGAGGCCAAAAAAATTTAAAGCTGTAAACAGTTGGATATTTTAACATTGAGGTCTAAGGGAACTGGCTTTTGGACTCAACCTCAAGTAACCATCTGACAAATGGCCTCCTCAGGATTGCACTCTGGTTGCTTTAGGAAAAAGTGTCTGCTAATTGAATAAACCTGTTGTGGCAGTCGGCAGCACCGCCACTGACTACTCTACCTGGATCTCTGCAGTGTTTGAACTGTGAGAACAGGCACTTTAATTCAGATTACAAAGATTACACCCATACGTGTTGCACTTCGTTTAAGAGAACTGTTGCTATGACGTTGTTCTTGGCACTTTGCAAATCTGTAGAGGTTGGTTTAATTTAAAAACAAAAATGTTCCCTTGCTTCTTTAAATTCTTAGTTGATCAAATGAATTATTCAACCTGACTTGAGACAGCTGGATTGAGATATTTGCTTTCCATTTCCATTTTCTTCGCTTTAAGACTAATTTGACATGCGTAACTTTAAAAGTGCGGGCGCGGAAGACATTTTCTACGAGATTTGGTGCAAGGAGTTATTACCTAACTCTCTGACGGTAAATGTGAGGCGTGCTAGTCCACTTCGTAGAAAAACTTATGTGTAATAGGTATGGTGAGTTCTCAGAGGATTGGATCAACTGTGTTTTATGCAAAACACTTGAAGAACTACTGTTTATTAGTTTTAGTGACTTGAAACAGTACTTTTCTATGGAAAGGCTCTTCTGACAAATCCAGTTTGTTCACTGACAACGTCTACATCGGAAACTTATCTTGCAGCCAAACAACAACCCCAAACCTCAAGCCTGTGTGTAAAAAATGTACTTTTGAGAAGGAAATGCACATACATCTTGTGCATCTTTGCTGCATCTCTAACTTGCACAGGAATTCACGTTGACTCATGTCTGTCTTCTCAAAATTCAGCCACGCTACTACAAAGAGAGCAACGAGGTGACCTGCAACCTTAAGAGTGGCAGCAGGAAGCAGGGAGGCGCGGAGAGTCACATAAGCTCCTTCCTTCTCAGATATTAAAATGGAAACGTGTAGGTGAGATACGAAAAAAACAGCTTCACTTACAACTTCTCTGTGAAAAAGTCATGCCAGTCATTTGGATCAGAGTTGTTGTTTCTGTGACAGCCCTGGTAGTTTCCTCACTATTCATGTGGTTGAAACAGGAAACAAAACAGTGGCGAAGTCACTGCTGCATATCGCTGCTCAAGAGCGACTTCATTAGGACAGATTTATGCTGTCACCTCAGCATCGCGTCGAAGCGATGTGTGTAAAAGTGTGACTTCTACGTGTCCTTTTAAGTCGAATCTTAACTCCTTTCGGCACGCTTATAACCACGTCTTGAAAAGCGTGCATTTTTTTTAATGTAATTTTCCTATCCAGCAGGCAGATAAGCCATAAGATAGGTTTCAGGTCTGTGCAGGATGATGCAATGCTAAATAGGTGGAAACAAAAACCAGGAGGTGTCAAGGTAGGAAATACAAAGGTAAAAGGAAAAAAAAAAAAAAAAAAATGTTGCGGCGTATATTTGAGCATGCAATTACGGGAAAGTATGCACCAGTTATAGTAAAGGCAAGCTATCAGTCAGCTGTAGCGATAGGTCAGTTAATAAAAAAAAAGGATTTTCCAAAAACGGCATCCCCTCTTTGGGGACTCTTGTCATATTTGAGATATCTAGGAGTGGTTAAACAAGACGCAATTCTTTGCTAAAGGCCCCAGAGAGGTGAAAGCATCCAGTGTTTCAGTAACCATTTTGTGTGACGCATGTTCATTTGCATATTTAGTGAGGATTATATCAAGTCTGCTACCACACCAGCCACACCAGAAGTCTTACAAACCATCTAACAATGTCATATCTAGTATTACTGCAGAATTAATAGTTTCGCATTTTGACTTGTGGTACTGCCAGCCTATCTGTACTTTTACTTAATCAGTGATTCTGTTGCATATTTATTGTAATTCTTCCACCACTAGACTGATTAAAATTTAAATATCTATCAGCCACAATCATTTTTATTTATCTCCTGCCCTATGTTGTTTTCAGGGTTATATAATATCATCATGAGAATTTGGTAGTGCAGAACGGTTTGGTCAAACCACCCGCAACCTCACGCCAGCAACTGACGACGAGAGGGAGGAGGAGGTGGAGGAGGCCCAGAGCTCCCACCGCCTCTCCCTCCTTGCCTGGCGCTCCCAGAGGAGCAGCCATGGCGATGGTGATTATGTCACCACTTAGCGAACTAACTGACACTGATGGGTTTGAAATGCACTCTCCGTCCCAGCGGGGCCCCCCTGCCCTCCCAGCTCCCCCCTCAACCCCCCCCCATTCTCATCCGCGGGTCTGTCAGGCCCCTCTGTGCCGGGTGTTGGGTTACCCCGGAGTGACGGCAAGGCCAAGTTCAACAGCGCAGCCAGCCAGCCAGCAGCTCTCTGAAGGGTAAGGAGTGGGGGGNGAGGCTCTTCTGACTCACTTCTGGACCCCTTCTGGTGTACTGCTGCCCGCCCCCTCGCGATGACCTCGCCTTTTCATCCTCCCTTGGTCTTCACCACAGAAGCACTCTGCATTATTACTCATTCAAGAAGCAACCTTCGAAATGTTACCTGATTCATGAACCTGAGCTAAATGTTGGAGCTAATTGGGTCGCGCGCCAGATAACATCAAGCCGGAGCTATGTTTTAGCCATTCCCAATTGCAAACCTATAAATGCTGAATTTAAAACTGACATTAGAGAAGGTCTCTTACACGTCATGTTTCCCAACAGCTGATTTATGCATCAACTTCCAGTTAATAATATTAAAAGAAAAAAAAAATAGATTCAACAGAGGTTGTACAAGTTAGATCCACCGACGCAAGATGAATAACCCGAAACCAGTGAGTAAAAGATATGTTATGGAGCAGCTGACTCATAAGAGGAGCAAAAAAAATTTAGATTTAAAAAATTCAGCGTCTGTGCGATGCAACTCTTGTCTGCACGAACCGAGAATCTGCAGAGGAATACGGTGTGCGAGGGTATTCGCAGCTTTGTAATACATTGTTATAAGAATAGAAAGACAACGGTGATGAGATGCTTGTTAATCTCCTGGAGAGAAATCATTTGAATATCTCCAGACGTCCCATGCCTTTCTTGCTGGTGCTGTGATCGGGCCGTGAAGGCAACAGAGTGGGGATGCAGGCTGCAGCGTTTGCTGCAAAAAAACAAAGGAAGCATCAACCTCTTAGAAACACCCACAAGAGCCCTGTGTTTTTCTGTGGTCAGCATAAGTTGTTTTGACACATGGCTTCAGAATAATAGAACTAATATCTGCGTCTCACGCACACCCTAAATGAGCGCAACCACGTTTGCATCCAAAGTCTGCATCGGCCCGTGCATGCAAACATGCGGCTACGGAATTCCCTGGCCTGTTAGCCCTACAGTGAATCCCTTTACAATCAAATCTGAGTCTTCACTCGTGATCGAAACTTGTTAAAAGTTGATGCCTTCCCAAGGAGCAGCGGCTGCGGTCAGCTCGAATTCGACAGATGAGTCACAAACGCGGAGCCACGCATGGAGCCACGAGTCTGGCCTTTAACCTTGAGAAAGAGGTGCTTTTCCTTCCGAGAGAGAGTAAAAATGTCGTCTGTGACTAACAACGAGACAGTCGCGCAAGTGCCTTGCACATCTGAGCAATGACAGAACTGCTTGGTCTAAGCCCACCTGGAATGACATTTTGCTGAAGCCACAGTGACGAAGACCTGACTAAGACTGGCAGGCAGAGAGGTCTTTTCACATTGACCTACATTATTCATCACCACCACCACCATCACAGATGTTTTTGTAAGTCTGCTCTTAACGCTAGAGCCCTCAACTTTCTATGATGTCCACAAGTCACCTAGCTGCCCCTAGAAAACAACATGAAAGTACAATATTGATCATGAAGAAGTCTGCTCTCTCTCTACATGTGAAAAGTCATTCGTGAACAGTGGCACCGATGGATGCGCAAAAACAAGAACAGGCGTCATTTTCGCATCTGAGCAACAATTCCTGGGGTTCGTCTTTCTACTTAAAGCGGTTCACGGTTCACTCAATGACCTCTCAAGTGCAACATACATAGAATTCACACACAGTCAGATGGTTAACAAGTAATCGAGGTTGCAGCTGCAGAACAAACACATCTGAGTCAGTGAGAAAACTCTGAAGACTATTAAACATCTGCATTTTACACTACGCAGCGCGACTCTCTGCCACAGATAAAGAGACAAGAAGGAGAAGGAGGAGAAAAAGGAGGTCGTCTCAACATGCTCACTATATATAGTGCAGAAAGTGTTAACCAAAATTAGGTGGGTCGGTTTTCTTGGTTTCAGTCATTTTACTGATAGACGCCTCCGATGCGTTCGGTGACAAAACAAGGCGAGAGCAGTTCCGGAGTGACATGTGGCTAAATGGAAACGTCTCATGTTATTGTCAACTTCCATTAACCATTAGAGAAAAAATTGCCAATTATGAAGTCAATCCGCGCCCAGGCCCCCCGTCCCCTCCCCCGCCTCCTCTTTCTCCTCATCATATGTTGCTATAGAGAGACATATGTGTTTAGTCTATTAAAAGAGACAGCCGGCATGCTTTGGGGAGGTGACCCCGGGGGCTGGATGACAGCTTCAGTTACACTAACACATGAGCTCTCCCCGAACCCCTCCCCGAAAACACACAAACCTACCCAACCAGCCAACTGAGCTCCAGTCCCTCGCTCCGGTCCCTCGCTCCCCCCCTCCCCCGCCTTCTCCTTCCACACCAACCTCCAACCTTGAACCTCTAACCTCCCATCTCGGCTGATCTGGTGGTGGGTGAGGGGGTGTTGGTTTTTCAGCTGGTTAAAGGGGAGCGGGATAAGAAGCCAAATTGAAAATTAAACCGCCGAGCACGCGGCCCGTCCCCCTGATGGTCACGTCGATAGGTGCCGATCGCCCCTGCCTCGTTCTCGCTCCGTCGCTGATTTAATTACGTTTAAGGAAATGATAGAATAACTGTGTCCACCTGTGGCCGTCCGCGTTGCGCTAATCCCTTCATGCAGCCACCTAACCCCCTTAAAAGTTTGAAGATAGCCGCCTGCACACTCCGGCTGACCTCTCCTGCGCACGACTCGCGGGGAAAGCTGCCCGCATTCACACTAGAAATGTCGCCTGAGCAATTAGATCACGAGAGATAAAGTCAGAGCATGCTGCAAAACGGGGAGGGGGATGCGTTTCCACAAACTTTTGTTATCATCGACTAATAGCTAGTGCTAACAGACTGGAAACCTAGATGGTTAAGAGTGGACGGAGAGAAAAATTGAGATATGTTCTGCAAGCGTCCTGCAAAAATTCTGTGACATCGCCCGTCCAGGGGGGAGACTCTCCCGCAAGGACGGACGAGGAAGCTGGAGGCGATTCCCGGCACAGGGACACGAAATTGTAGATTTGAAAAGCCTCCTGCTATCGCGCCCTCGAGCAAGGCGTTAAACTCATCCGCTCATGCGTCCCCAGCAGCAGCCAGCGGTGCAGCTCTCCCGGCTTGAAACGGCAGTGACGGCCAAGTGAAAGATCTGAACTTCAATGCCCGGGGAAATCATGTGAAGTGGCATCAGTGAACCTGCTGCTCACTTCACCAGGCTGCCGTGTGATGTGATTATACCAACAGAAAGGGACGAGACAAGAGAGGCACCGGATCTGACAATAACGAGTCCGAAATAGGACTGGACCGCATGGTTTCGTGGCAATTTAGAGGCTACTTTGCTTTGAGAACACGAGTTTAATCATTAGCTCTCGGGACTCCCACAAACAATGCAATATAGAAAAACTAGCTAAATCTAAACCTAATTAATGCTGTTATTGCTCTGTAATGTAGGGTAAGCAGAAAGAGGACCTACATCAGTTTTACATATGAAATGATGAAAATGACACGTAACTCGATGACTACAAATATTTACAATGACAGAAATGTATCACTGGTTGATGTCATTGCTGAAACTATTAGACAACGAATTGCCAGTTAAACAACTGTCAGCCAAGGCAGTTGAAAGAAATGTCAAACACTTTTTAAATGTCAAACATGCTAATTACTGTCAATACTTTTGATTTATTTGACGGTTTGAAGACGTGTCAAAAATCTTCCAAGAAAATTAATGAATTTAATTAAAAATGCAAAACAATGAGCCATTTCTGTCATGGTGCGGTCTTTTGACCCAGTTTGTTGGGTTGGTTTCTGCTTGTGTTCTCCACCCTCATTAATTTCTCGTTGAGGGGTGTCCCGTTAACCTCTTGGGCCATGTATGTATACCCCTGCCTTCCCCTTTCTTTGTTCCCTGTCAAATTGTCCGTGGGTTCCCCATGCTTCCCTGTGTTCCCAAGTTCTCATCTTGGTTTTGGTCTTCAGCTGTTTTTGGTAGCGACCCTGCCTTTCCTGAAGCGCCTCTTGTTCCCTAGTTTGTGAGTTTCTATTAAAGTAATTTTTTGTGTCCGACTCCTGCCACCCCTTTGTGTCTTGCGTTTGAGTTCAACTTCGCCAGAAAAGTGGCGATTTTTTGCAATTTTTGTTCCCTGAACCTTCCTCTAATTGGACTAGCCCAGAACACACCAACAAAAGTTGGTCCAGATTTTCTCTGTTGGGATTTGCCCCGCCAGTCAAATCATTTGTGTGGGCTTTATGGGGTGATGGACAGGAGTGAAGAGAACAGGGACTGGTCATTAGTCTGAGCGCCATGGAGTTGAATTTGTTCCTTTGGATCCTTTCTTCCTCTGTAGCGGCTGAAATACGGCCCATAATGAAATCCCAAAGGTCACCTTACCAGATTCATACTCGGATCCAAACTGAGCCATATCAGAAACTCACTACACTCATTTTAAAATAATGTAAATCATAGAAAAAGAAGCAAATCTTTATATTTGAGGAGCCGATACAACAAATGCTGTTACATAGATGCCATCAAATAAGGGTTAATTCACTTTACCAATGGTCAAACAATCAAATACACCTACCTGAAAGTAGGTTTGGTGAAATACTGAGAGTCCTGCAGAGCCAGAGCATGTCAGCTCGTAAGTAAAAATTAGAAAAGGATCCTCCCCAGTGATCCATTCTTCTCATTTGTAATGCGGCTTCACACATGCTGTATAAATATCAGCCTTCTGGTTGACAACACATTACCCGCTTTAAGCCCGGAGGTTAAACCCTACTGAAGTTCCTTCCGAGTTGGTGCCATGAATGACTCATAGCATGATGGAAAGAAGCAGAAAAGAGAAGGGGGAGAAAAAAAAAAAGAGGAATGACAACAATGTGAATGAGAGAAAGAAGAGTCGTGATAGCTCCACTTTGCGGAGACATCATGCATTTCTTGGGTATTTAAGCATGAGGGGCTCTGAGGGCTTAGCATTTCCGTAAGGCTGAGGCCTGCGTTTTGACTGTGAGAGAAGAGACCAATTAGGCCATTAATGTGAGCGCTGACGGGCGGATTACTCCCCCGGCTCGGCTGCCCCTTTAAAAAACAGGCAGTAATAACAATAAAGCCAGTAATAACCCAAGCTCTTAAAGGGACAGCTGGGGCCAGGCGGGGGACTTTGTCTGCCAGAGTTCTCATCTCAAACATACTGTACAATGTGATTTTCAGCGGTTTCGCCGTCACAGCCTAATGTCCTTCACAGCTGGCTTCACATGTTTGAAGCTGCCAAACAGGCTTTTGTACACTTCCTGGGTCCTTTGTTTGAACCCCGGACTTGGGACTCCGAGACTATTGTCCGACCCCGTAGGAAGTTTTGCGTTTTCAATCAACGGGCGCCGCTTTGAAGCTTCAAGGTAAACGGAATCTGCAGATGACCCAAACACACCTAGAACACATGCACACCCTGATACGGATACAATGCAAATTACGCCGGCATTGTGGAGGCCTACTACATCCTTGCTGTATTCCAGTATTTCCAGGTTTACAGTTACAGGGCAAAAGTCAAGGGTGAGGGGTCGGGGGCGGTGCACTTCCAACAATCATGCAGGTGCACTATTGAGCTCCACTCAGCTGCAGCACGAGGACATCCACCTCGCTACTCAATTAAGGACGCAGATCAACAAACACAGACAGACACACAAATGTATGCGTTCACATGCACCTTGTGGTCGTGACCACTCTTTGGACCCCATGTAGTTGGGGTATTCTCTTACTGAGCAGGGAATAGGAGCGAGGAATCCGAGCAGCGCTGCCGTCCCGGAGACAAAAGGCGGGGTGGCCCCGGGGCTTGGGCTAAGGAAGCTCCGGGTTTGGCCCGAGGACCTCGAGGTCTTTGAGGAGCCCCTTTAAACAGCCAGGTGTTCCAACAGGAGGGACATTGTGGAACCGTCACAGCGAGTATTGGACTGGATTGAATAAAGGAAGCACAGTCTGCTGTTGGTTTGTTGCTTTTTTTGTGCTTTTGCACTTGATTAAACATTTACGACGGAGTGTACAGAGTCTTACAATTTGCTTAAATGTTTTAAGGATTAATGGAATGATGCATGCAGGGAAACCTTTAGAGTCAAAGTTGTGTCTTCTGGGTCATTCCCACAGTCCTTTGCAGGTGGCAAACCCATGTCCATCACTTTGTCTGGTTAAAGGCTAAAGTTGATGTAACATGAGTTTGTGTGCATTGCGTAAAGCTCAGTTCTTTATGTGCTGATGGCTGGAGATGGCTGAGACACACAGTACACGACACCTGCAGCACTGATAGTCTATAGCAAAGGCACAGGATCTGGGGTTTTAAAGGAAAAATATCATTGGAAGCAGAAGTCTGCAGCTGTTATTGACTTAACTTACAGCCTTATGAGCGCAGTGTCCATTGCAGAGCATTTCAGTCGAAAAGTCTCCCCTCGTGCAAACAGTCCAAACTCCCATATATTAAAAATAAATGATATCTCCTATATTTTAAAAGCCCCGACTTCCTCTCTCCCTGGTTCCAGGAAAACATATATCACAGCCGGTGTCGGCCAGAGCTGACAGCGCCTGTTTGCCTTGTCTGGACCAGCTTGGATCTGCGCCCAGGTCAAAGGTCAAACAGTCCTCATCAGAGTCTCCCTCTCTCATCATGTATTTTGTAGTTTTTTTCATGCATGTTTTCTTTCGTCCTGTTTGCCTCGTTCCAGTTTCAACTGTAGAAAGGGGATTAGTGAATTGGTAAAGGTTCAGTTCACTCAGACGTCAGCTATAGTTCCCCCAACTCAAAGTATATGAGACGGTGAATAGACAAAAGAGTCTCCCTTGTGGTGACTCATCAGAAAACTGACATGGGCCTTCTGAGGGTTTCCTGTGGTGTCTGGCAGCAGAATGATGTTAGTGGGGGGGCCTTGAGATCTTGAGATCCTCTGTAGATCATCCCACAGATACTTGATCAATTTGGGACCTAGTGAATTTGGAGGCCAGGTCAACACCTTGTGCTGTTCTTCATGTTTTTTTGTTTTTTTAAATTTTTCCTAAAGCGTATTTCTGTTCATGCTGGGGATGCCTGCTGCCATCAAGGAGTGTCATTGCCATCATGTGGTGGGGGTGCCTGGTCTGGTCTAGGTGGGGGTGCCTGGTCTGGTTTAGGTGGGTGCTACATATCTAAGTAACATCCACACCAATGAATGCCAGGTCCAAAAGTTTCCCAGCAGAACATTGAACTGTCACAAGATGATCAATGTTATTCACTTCTCCTGTCAGTGGTTTTAATGTTGTGGCTGATTGGTGTATGTTGGCTGTATCACTCCCTCTCATTGGCCATCGCACTTCTCAAAGAACACATCAATTATTGTTGTTAATAAATGAGATAATCCTTTCCACTAAACTTTTGTAACCTAACCCAGGTTTGTTTCCTTGACCTATTGTACTGTCTTTCTGGAATGGGATAAGCCCTTCATTCCAGTCTGGAAAGAAGAGACTCCAGCTCCATTAACTTGAGTCCTGGAGTGTCCTGCACCGGGCCGCAAATCCCCTATAGCCAACAGTTATGGCTGCTCACTTAACACCTGGCTCTGCTGGCGTGTCGTATCATGACTAATCTTATTAGGGCTAATCGTTCCCAGATCAGCACATCCACGTCGACCCCGGCACGACCCCGTGACCCGGCCAGGGAACCCTCACGCGGGATCAGACCGTGAACTTATCATCTCCCCCCAAAAACCAGACCCCACCCTTACCGTCCAGCAGACGGATGCAGGACAGGAGGGTGCACGGATATGCCCTTGATTCCTTTGGGATGACTGAAAAATTATGTTATGAACTGGTGGCACTTTAATTGAACCCTTTCCTCCGGGAATATAATGCCTGATGCACTGAGGATAAACAAGTTAACAAATATAAGAATAATCGCACCATCAGGAATAACTCTTATCAACCTGGCATCTGCATGGGTCTATTTGTAGCCTGAAAGGACCGGAGAGAGCCTGCTGTCTCTTTCTCCCCACCTCACCTCGCTGCCTTCCTCATTTTCTTTCGCTGTCATCTGTCAGGCAGCTCAGTTCTTGGCACTCTCACCACCTGCTCAGGACCCGCTGGATTTCTCTCTTGCAAAAGAGCTTTGCACCGTGCCACGGCTCACATCCGCCAGCCTATTTTCCCTTTCTTTTCCTTTCGGTGCTCCTTCTTCCTCCCACTCTTGCTCCCCGCTCGGATCTCTGCATCTTTGTCTGTTTGGCGTCTTTGAATCAGGCCTTCTGCTCCCGTCGTCAGGGCATCTGCCTTCAGCGGGGTCTTCGGTTTTAATTCTAAATGGGTGACACTGCTCGATGCTAATCCGTTTACTGAAGGTGGATCGGATGTTTATTAAAAACTGGGATGATGTATTTCAGGAAAGTAACTAATAATTAGTAGTATTATCAGTTACTATTACTGTATAGTCTGTGAAGACCCACATACACGAACAGCCACAACATTATGACCACTGACAGGTGAAGTGAATAGCATTGATTGTCTTGTGACAATTCAGTGTTCTGCTGGGAAACTTCTGGACCTGGCATTCATTGGTGTGGATGTTACTTAGACATGTAGCACCCACCTGGACCAGACCAGGCACCCCCACCCCATAGCAATGACACTCCTTGATGGCAGCAGCCATCCCCAGCAAGATGCAGCCTGACACAGACACACATACACAAAAACAACTAAAAAGAAAAACACAAAGAACAGCACAAGGTGTTGACCTGGCCTCCAAATTCACTAGATCCCAAACTGATCAAGTATCTGTGGTATGATCCACAGAGGCCCCTCCCCTCAAAGGCCCCCACTAACAACATTCTGTTGCCAGACACCACAGGACACCCTCAGAAGGTCTATGTCCATTCTCTGATGAGTCACAACTGTTCTAGAGGCACAAGGGAGATCTACACATTATAAGGAGGGTGGTCGTAATGCTATGCCTGATCTGTGTATACACTCATATTTGCCCTGACATATGCTAAACTGTGTTTTACTCATAACAGTAAGTTAAAGTTTGTGAGTCATCCAATAAAGCACTTCCTTGCATGTACCTCCGTCCTCCTCCTTCTGCTCTTCAGCTCTCGTATCAAACATGTTCAGACGCCACATGACACCCTCAGAAGGCCCATGTCCATACACAATATTAGGAAGGTGGTCATAATGTTATGGCCTGATCTTGTATATATTATATTTCTTATCGTACACTGTTTTCCAAATTATTAACACTGATTTAATCACTATAGTTATTCATATTGAAACATTTCACAGCGCCGCCATGGCTCCGCCGCCTCCCTCTCCTCTTTCTTCACTTCTTTTTGCTCTGTCCTAGTCAGTATGTGTGTGCATGTGTGTGTGTGGAGCGGAGGGGTGGGGTGGGGAAGGGGGTCAGGCGGAGGTTACTCAAATACAGTGAGCTTAGCCTCTCCATACTGTCCATTAACTATCAAAACATGTGTGAGCTGTGACCAGGATGAGAGCGCCCTGCTCTGGCTGCCATTGTTTTTCTGCCTGTGTTACACTTTTTCTTTTTCTTTTTTTATTTCAAGCTTTATTTGGACAGGAAAAAAAAAGTTGAGTAGGCGACGTGTACTTTTCCAGCACTGGCCTCGTGTTCGTGACGGATGTATGTACGACACATTAACGACATGACCGGGGTGATTTAACAGGCTCGTTGAGGAGTCGTCAACTAAGAAGCTATTTATCCAGCAGTGATTATTAATAATAGTAAGGTAATACTGCTGTACAGATAGTATTAGTATCTGATAGATTGGAATTTGTTTCGTACAGAACTTTTAAAAAGTGACATTGGAGAAAATCCGTAGAACAGAACTCTACCAGTGCTCAAGCAGCAACACATATTAATGAAAACCCAATACATCCGGTTACCATGGTTACGGCTTTGACCTGGATGAATATTAAACTAAAAGTGCTAGCCTCCAATGTTTATTTCACTTTTTCTACCAGTATTTGACCCTTCATTGACAAAAAATTATGTTTTTTGGGGAAATATTCATGGCATTTTAAAGTCTGTCATTTGCTAAAAAAGACTGAAAAATGTTGATGACTCATTCCCTGCCTTCGCATCTCTAATTTCACCAGCAGCAACATCGGATAAGCATACGGACAATACGTACGTGCAATTTAGGAAATGCGGAAAACACAAGAAACAAGCAGAGCTACGCTAGCGGTTTCATGAGGATGTTGTGTTTAGTTGAATCGAGTTGATTCAAATAAAATCGTTGGAAATTGAAGAACTTTTAGGTAGAAATTAAAACTGAAACCAGGTTAGCGTTTTTTTTTCAGTCTAGGTGAACAGTCATTATGTATTTTTGATATCTGATAGCCAAGCAGTCCACCCAAGATGCATGGGAAGAAATGCACAATGCAAGGCTGTGATGTGCTTTTTAGTTTCCACAACTGGAGATATGGGATTGAGCCCAAACCATGAAAACTAGTGCTGGACCAAAGGAGGACCACATGGACCAGACATTGCGTAATTTTCCTGAAGCGATCTGCGATAGAAGTGATCTGCAGCAGGGTTCACCCATTGGCTTTTAAAGCTGAAAACATCTATTTTGCAAAACTAACTTTTTTTAAATATGGTTTTATACGCTGCAGGCTGTCAAAATAGCCCCAGGTAAGACAGTTTGCAGTTTTTTGTTGGCCCCAATGGACAGGCCAGACTACACTACGCGTCTCATGATACAATCTGCAACCCTAGTAGTCATTGACCCAGTTTGTTTGACACTGTTAATCCCTCAATCACCAACTTTAAAAGACAGATAGATAAGTTGGTG
Organism: Chelon auratus; assembly: GCA_030220025.1. Taxonomy (NCBI): domain Eukaryota; kingdom Metazoa; phylum Chordata; class Actinopteri; order Mugiliformes; family Mugilidae; genus Chelon; species Chelon auratus. The sequence goes on along the minus strand of JASGAT010397351.1, from coordinate 2,962 downwards.
AAAATTGGTAAAAACTCAACAATTAGACAGTATATTGTTCACCCGCAGCCACTTCCTTAACTGAGTTTGGATTTGGATGGTATGGAGGCTTTGTGGACTTTGTGAAGTGATAAAAAGAATATATTGCTCATGAGATGTATATGAGATGTATATGCTTATCGGTATCCTCATCCCCTCAACCCCAGCGGCCGTAACACGTGGCAAATGGCAGCCATTTGTCTCCATGAGTGAACTAATGGGGAGCCGGAGGCCGCGGGCACCCTGACAGCTTTATACTGGTAATATTCTGTCATCCCTTTGACTGCATTAGCGTTTCAACACTGCTCTTTTAAAACATTTTTACGAACGGCGTAAAATGTCAGATCTGGCCTAATACGTCTCCATGCGAGCCCCCTAAAGTTCCTCCTCTCGGCGTGCAGACAGACATGCCGTGCTCCCTGCGCTGTCCCCACTTCCGATCTCTCTAATGTTTTTCAGTCATAATAAATCTGGCCCTGACTTTCTAAAGCAAACAATGCTGTGGGGACTGAGTCCTCCAATAACACTTTGTCAGTTCCAATCAGGCCTGAAATATGACTCAACTGTCTGTGCCTCTCCGTGCTCAAAGTACTCCCCTCCACCCCCCTATTTCCTCTCTCTCTTGCTCGTTCTCCCCCTGCCATTCTTTCCTTGGGCCTTTGCAATCTCTTCCAGTTCATTCCTGACCCATCCAACAGTCTTTCACCCAATGTAATTATTAATAACTCCGGGCAGCTGCTCTGGTTTGGATAGCTTATGCGCAAGTGAGGAAATAAGTATGTGGACACAGAAACAAAGTATGTGGACACATCTCATTCCAAAACCAGAGGCATTAATATGCTGCTACAACAAGGCCTCCAGTGTTCCAGGAAGACCTTCCAATAGTTTTTTGGAACCAGTCTTCAGATTAACTCCCAAAGGTGCTGGATGGGGTTGAAGTCAAAACACTTTGCAGGACAGTTCAGTCCTTCAACACCTTGAAAAGTCATAACTTGTCGTAACATTTTTTGCTTTCAATCCGGGACAAGAAACGTCCTTCCCAATAACGTTGGCTCTAGAGATGTGATGTCCGCAAACGAACCGAATCTACAGGCTCTTTAAGGTGTACGATGGGAACTGAGTCACAGTTGTGAGCCGCTTCTGCTTTGCTTTGAGACGGTGTCGGTAATTGATAATTACGGTGATGGTAATGTGGTGACCATAGCGGTGGGATCGATTCCTGGCCAGCAGAGAGGTGTCAACTGATTTTTTGTCGACTCTATATTGTAGCTATAGGTAGACTCAGATACCCCACAAAGAGAATATGTAGTCTTGAATGACTCTGATCCAAATCTTACCCCATCATAGTGCTTATTTCGAGAATAAAATAAGGTATCCCCGGGCTGGCATCAACATGAGCCAGTCTTTTGAACGGCTCTTCAAAAGGAACCAGTCCACAAGATCCGGCTCCCTTCAAAGAGCCATAAATCCCATCTCTGGTCGCAAACAGATGCTAATATAAAGTAGACCGTGTTTCCACCCTGTGTTTTGGGATCTCAGAACCCAAAAAGAGTAATAAATATTAAAATGTGTTATTGTTTTAGCTAAACTGAATTGAACTCAAATTTGAAACTTGATTTACACACATCTAATCAACTGTTATATCCTGGGACAGAAAAATCCGGACTGGCCTTTAATTCTTGTCGAATGCTTTTAAGCTTAGCATTTTTTTTTTTTTATTTTTTTTTGATATCTAAGCAGTCCACCCAAGATGCATGAAATGACTAAGGGAGGAAATGTACAATGCAAGGCCGTGGTGTGCCTTTTACTTCCCATAATTGGAGCTATGGGGTTGAGCCCAAACCATGAAAACCAGTCCCAGACCAAAAGCGCACCACATGGGCCAAACGTGTCCACATTCACGATTTGCATAATTTTACTATCCCTAAAAGTGATCTGCAGCAGAGTCCCACTATTGGCTGGTAATGCGTAAAAAAAAAAAAAATCTTAGCCCTAAACTCTTCTACCTGTGTAGGAACGCTTGAATGCATTGACCCCGAATATTTATTTGTTGCGCTTTCTTTTTTTAGTGCGTTAGCCCACGGCGATGCTAATCAGAGCTGGCACTGGC
>JASGAT010397349.1:2385-23124 GCA_030220025.1 Chelon auratus | reverse complement strand
CTGAACAGCGCGGGGACCGTGTTGTGCTTGTCGTTTTACATCACAGGTAAGTGTCACTGTAGAGAAATGACCGTTTATCAGTCCGAGGTACCGGTCAGTGTAAACAGCTTCATCAGTTAGCTAGCTAGCAAGCTAAGAGCTAACGTTAGGTGGGAGGTTTCTGGAAGCGTCCGCGCACCACAACACTGTTGCTATGGTTACACTGTTTTCTCTAAGTACCAGCGGGACACTTCTGCAGCTTCTTCTGTTGCGGGTTTTGTTCGGGAGGAGTTTAATTTTCTTTTTCTTCGTTTTGAGAGAGGAGGTGAACAAGATGGTGCAGCTGCACGTGAAACGAGGAGAGGAAAGCCAGTTTCTATTCGACACCACCGTGGAGGCGCCTCTGGAGACGCTGATCCAGCAAATAACAGCCATTTACAACGGGAGACTAAAAGTGGACAGAATATGTTCAGGTAAAACACACCCTTACTTCTATACAGTAGGCTGTACTCACATTTTATTACTGCTTAAACTGCTTTACAGCAAAGTAGTACTACTCCTGTTACACTATTATGAATGAGAGACAGAGAAGTAGCTGAGCTGAGGTTGATGGTTGATAGTAGCATTGACATAAACTCTCTTGTTCCCCTGTGCACCCTCAGAGATCCCCGAGCTTGCAGACCACGGCATCACTCTCCCACCCAACATGCAGGGGCTGACAGAGGAGCAGATTGTGGAGCTGAACCTGAGGGATGAATGGGAAGACAGGTGCATTCCCAGTGGAGGGCCTGTACTCAGGAAGGATGAGATTGGAAGGAGGAACGGACAGGGTGAGTCCCCGGGTCACGCGACATTCATGCAGCTCTTCTCTCATAAAATGTTTTATTCGAACCCTCTTTACTCTTTGCTGTCCGCCAGCTCCGAATGATAAGATGAAAGAGGTGTTGGCGCGAACAGTGGATGAGGCCAAAGCACTCATCTCCAAAGTGAGTATTAGCGCGTAAAATACACATCACCATTTGTAGCTTTTTTCAACCAACTTTTTCTTCCTCTTCTTTCAGAAACAAGTTCAAGCAAATGTTTGCGTTACTATGGAGATGGTAAAAGAAGCACTGGACCAGCTGAGGGGTGCGGTCATGATCGTGTACCCTATGGGGCTGCCTCCTCATGACCCCATCAGGATGGAGTTTGAGGATAAGGAAGACCTTTCAGGGACACAGGTGACACAGCTGCCTCCAGTTTCAGCCAGCTTTCAGTCAGCAACACTGGCTTCAGTTATTTACGTTAGAATTGTTTTTTAAATAGGCAGTTTACGTTTTAGCCAACAGGGTTGTTGCATGAGACTGAACTCCTTTCCTCAACTTTCCCCTCAGGCATCTCTGCAGGTGATCACGGAGGATGAATGCCAGCTGTGGTGGGCTGCCAAAGAGATGCAGAGGGGGAAGAAGCTGCAGGACTATGTTGGCAAAAATGAAAAGACAAAGCTTATAGTCAAAATACAAAAGGTAAGAGTCTTTTCAGCCAATCAGACAACATATTTGTTACTTTACTGTATGTTTTTGAGAATATTTTTTGTCCCTTTGTTGTTATCAACTTAAGAAAGGACAGGGGGCGCCAGCTAGGGAGCCTCTGATTACGGATGAGCAGCAGAAACAGATGATGCTGCATTACCACAGACGGCAGGAGGAGCTCAAGGTGAGGACAGGAAAAGCACATTTTTATGTTCCTCTTGGTACTGAATATAGTTTCTGACCTTATAACTGTAACCTTTTCAGAAACTGGAGGAAGCAGATGACGATAGCTACATGGACTCAGAGTGGTCAGACAGACAGGCTCTCAAGAAACAGTTTCAAGGCCTCACAAATATCAAATGGGGGCCGAGATAAAGACGACTCTGGATACCTGCCTTATAGGATACCTGACCTGGTTTTTCTAACAGCTCTAGGTGAAGCTGACAATCAGTTTCCTGTTGGTGTTGTTTAAGGTCTTCCAGATAATATTATGTGTTCAGCTGATGATTTCTTATTGTTTGGACATTTGAAGAAGACATCTGGACACATATGAGCGGATGTTATGATCAACCTGATTTATTTAAAACATAACTGTGATCCCTGCGTTTCCTTACGCATTTTTACTGAAGCAGTGAAAGCTTTTTACTGTGTATAAAAAATAAAAATAAAACAATGGTTTCCAGTGTTTCCTGCTGATACACAATGTCCATACTTGTCGCACTATAACTGAGATATGTCTCAGACATAATGTTCCAACTCGAGCAAAGTTTTCCGTCCCTTGGAGGACCGGGACAAGGATGCTACACCTTTCCTCTCTTTGTCTCACACATACACACCTCAAAAAATTGGTGCTGCGATGAGGCGGGAAGTTGCCACATATCTTCTGGCTCATCCCCAGAGTTTAGACTGTGTCAAAAAAAAAAAAAAATCAACTGAGACAGTGCAGGTGATAGTAAGAGGCATGGCTAGTTTCAAGAAAAACTGAATATATATAGACATCTACATGTGATGTGTGGATTTAAAGGACGATTCCACATTTTGTACATTCAAATCAGAGGAGTCTCAGTGATCAGTTATGGCAGATGAAACTTGATCATATGAGTCTCTGGTACAGTATGAATAGCTGCCAAATCAGCTACCACTAATGCAATCATATCTATAGTCTATAGGGACAGAAACAGCCTGTTCTTCTATTTTTCTGTGACATAATAAATAAACTGACTGCTGACATTATGACACGATTTCAAAAAAGTTCCTGATTTTGTACTGGTGTTAAAGGGTAGTTTATAGATGAGAGATTAAACCGTTTCATGGCCCCTTTAGATGACAGGCCACATAGCCTGACATGTTCTTTGGTTTGTATCATTAATCCAGCTGTAATGAGACCATCTGATGATAAATCAGTATCTTTAGCTTCTGACTAGTATTTTTTATCCCCTTTTTGTAACATTAAACAGTAAACAATGTTTCAGCCTGAAGTATTAACTTCATTTAGTGGTGAATATGAATAAATAAAACATCCATTTTTGCTGGTACTGCAGTTTTACATGTGGACTTTTTTCAAATTGAAAGGCCAAAGAACACAAAAGAAAATCTATTACAATCTAAAAAAACAAAAAGATAATTCCTGAACAGCATCCGCAGATCACTGATTATTCAGCACGAGCTGGCGTTCAGGTAGGAGTTCATCCAAATCTCCTGTATGATCATCTCTCTGCGCTCAATCCTCTCCGCCCTGTCCGCCGCCTCGCTCACGTACGTCACCTCCTCCCAGTCGTATGTCGCCTTCCTTTCCGCGGCTGAGATTAAAGAGCTTTCTGTTCCCTCATCGTCGTCGTCGTCATCTTCCTCCTCCTCCTCCTCCTCCTGACAGTTAGCAGTCTGACTGCCGGGCTTCCGTGCGAGTCTGTGGTCTCTGACCCGATGCCATCTGCAGGTCACTCGGACAGACACGGCCAGCAGTGTGAGCAGGAGGCCGATGCACACGCTGGAGGTGAACAACAGCGCCGCCGTTTCCGGGTGCTCTGCGTGGGAATGAAGATGAGTCGTAATAAAGCATGGATTTAGGTATGAATTCATGACTGCATGCATTTACCTCTGATGTAGGCATAGGTCAGGAGAGAGTTGCTCATCATAGCTCCTGAGTTGTTTGGCCCTCTGGACCCATTGGGAGACAGCCCCTCCGGATCTGCAGGAAAAGCCGTTGTTAAAATGTGAAACCAAAGACATTAAAAGCTAAAAACATGCTCTGGTGTTTTTACCTTTTTCTGTATCCGTGGTGGGAGGTGAGGTGGAGCTCAAAATGCTTGGGTTGGCCTCCCTCAGTAAAGTCTGCGGCACTGTTGGAAGGAAGACAGAGGAGTCTTTGTATCGCTGTGAACAAATTGATACAATAACTTTTTATTGGTGACTGTATCTGTACACTTGGCCGCTTGTCGACAAGCTACGCCCCACATCCAAACTGAGCCCACAGTGGACACTCACACTCTCAAATCATGAACGCTTTGTTCAGTTGTATTAATAACCGGCCAATAAGGTCGGCACGCAATGTTTTGCTGTAGATGGAGCCAGTCAGAAGAATTCAGCAACACACTGAAGTCACAACTCCAAATTACGATGCATGAACAATGTGGCTGGATGACCTAATTTGGCATTTATGGCAATAGCAGGAAGTTTGCCAGGATGTTAAATCCAGCTTCACGGTTTATTATTCCCTGCCACATTGTTGCTGGGCGTGATGGGATAAGAGCAGCTGATGGCTGGGATCAGTCGATAAACAGCAAACTAATGTTCGCTCAAGGAACTCTAATGAATGAGCCCTAAAACAAACACATAACATGACGTAAGATATCATGTGAAGCGCTCGGCTCCTATTTAGAAACCCTCTCCGGTTTATCGGCCTGTGATTAGATTTTGTGAATGAGGAAGCAGAAGGGGTTTTACCGCAAGAATAGACCACGCTGAGGTACTTCCTGGTTCCTGGAAAGCAGGGATCCTTGAAGGTGTGGTTGCCGACAGCAACAGCACACTTCTGTTTGTTGTAGCAGGACTTGGACACCAAGTGCACGGCCTCGTGGTTGAGGCACTCTGCAGGGAGACAACAAATTTGACAGCCTCACTCATTAAGAAGCAGCACGTTTGTGTATTCAGTGATCTGTGCAGCAGCAACAGCCTTAAGTGTGAGGAGTGTGTTTGTAGCAGTTTTTTCTTCATCCAGCAAAGCAAACACTCAAATAAAGCATGACCATCATTGGTGTTATTACTGCGGGCTGTTTTTTTCCTTTTGTGGCAAAATAAAATCCTGTATTTAACTTGTGTTTTTCTTCAATGAAGACCACATTGCCCGCAGATCCTCATTGTTTTGTTTCTTAAAGCTAATTTGTGATTTTAGTGTCTTCCAGATGCCAGATGTTTTTCGGCGAGTCTCCGCAGGAAAAGAGGAGTTGAACATAATAAACTTAATGACGGCTGAATCCCATTTAGCTGCTTTGGTTTCAGGGCCTAGCAGCGTCACATGAGGCCGGCAGATGCTGCCAATCGAACATATTAATGGTCTTGTTTGTGCAAATAAACTGTGCAAAGTTTCAAACTGTTTTATTATATGTTATATTAAATCCAAGCAGTTTAACTGTTTGAAAATCGTCTATTAGTAAGAAGCTCACGTCGACTCACCGAATGGGGGTGGTCTCGTCAGGTGCGAGGGGCAGGTGTCCGTCTGACCCAGGCTCCTCCCGTAGACAGCTGCATAGATGTTCAGCACCCTGGGGGGCTTGCAGCGCAGCACCATGGTCTCTCCCTCACACACCACATGTCTTTTGTGTTCAGCTGAGGGAGGGCAAAAAAAAAAAGAAACAGTAAAAACAAGGAGGTGGAGGGGTGGATATATTTTTTTTTTTGAGCAGCTTTTGACAATGTTGAAAGGAGAAATAGACGCTGGGACATGTCAGATCTGAGCTGCTGAACTCACTGGGTTTACACTTGTAGTCCACGTGGAGGTATTTGGTAGTTCCCGGGCACGGGTCCTTTCCAAAGAGCAGGTGATTGACAGACAGCTGGCAGTCTCTGTTGCTCTGGCACTCTGACAGCAGCTTCTGCTCAGTCAGCAAAGGCAGTACATGGGATAATGATATCACAATCCACAGTGAGCAAAGAACGACGGGAAAAAAAAAGAACCAAATCAGATGCAAAAAACAAATGAAACTGAAGACAGTCAGCTGTGATTTTACTGTGTGACAGCATTCACTAGCCAGCTAACTTAAGGGTGGTGAATTTATCTGAAAACTAAAAAACACATGGGGACAAAACTATAAAGCTGGTAACCACCCACCTATTAACGACCAACACAGCAAAAGTGAAAAGGAGCAGCGCATCCCATGCGTCCAGTAAAACACACCTGTAGAGCGGTAAAAGCTGAACAGCTGTGGTTGTGGGCCCTGAGAGGAAGGTCAGGGTCGGCCCTGCACAGCCGCACCTCGCCGCTCCCGTAGAAGGCCGACTGGATGGAGATGGTGGAGTGACGGGGACAGTGGAGTCGCAGGGGCTGTCCGTCGCAGGCGTGAGCGGAGTGGCTGGTGATGATCCTGGAGAGGTAGTCTGAGACGCACAAAAGGGTCACGGGTTAGGTTGCGGAGCTTAAAAAGTGTCCCCTCTAGAGCGGACTCCCACTACCGCCTCTGTATTTTTAAGATCAGATTGTTTGTCCTCTGGTGAGAGTCTCATGTTGCCTTAAACACCATTACAGTGCTGCCCGACTGCCTGTCCTGTTTCCTGTGCGGCAAAGCATGCCAACTGGCATCCAACCAATACGACTGACCTTTTTTGTTTTGCACGGTGTACAAACATGCTCAGGTTACTTCTGATTTGAAGATCTTAAGAAGTCTACATCACACATCTAAAAGAAAATAGCTCTAGTGAGAATCAGAAGCGAGAAACAGGAATAGATATTTCAGACAAGACATCAGAATGCCACTCCATAAATAAAACAATACAGAAAATGCCTTGAGCTATATTATGTCAAGAGTTGGATGAAGAGCTCCAACTCTAACGTTTGTCTGCCAGTTGAATGGACGCAGTTTAATGTCATTTTGTCATTTGCTTCCCTCATTTGTTCTACGCAATTAGCGCATCCAATTACATACTTGGAAGCAGTGAGCATATTCGCATGAGACACCTCAGGAGCAGTTTGGAGGGTTTAGGTGCTCACTCAAGGCACCTTAGTTGTGGACTTGGAAGGGATTCAAACCAGTGACCTTATGCTCCTATATATGGGCCAAAATATACAGTATAAATGGATCGGGCATAACATTATGACTACCTTCCTAATAATGTGTAGGTCTATCTTGTGCCTCCAAAACAGTTGGGACTCATCAGAGAATGGACATGGTGCTTCTGAGGGTGTCCTGTGGTGTCTGGCAACAGAATGTTGTTAGTGGCGGCCTTTGGGTCCTGTGGGTTGAGGNCCTCTGTGGATCATCCCACAGATACTTGATCAGTTCAGGATCTAGTGAATTTGGAGGCCAGGTCAACACCTTGTGCTGATTTTCATGTTTTTTGAGTTCCTATACTGTTTTTGTGCGTGTCCCACTGGGGATGGCTGCTGCCATCAAGGAGTGTCATTGCTATGGGGTGGGGGCGCCTGGTCTGGTCTAGGTGGGTGCTACATGTCTAAGTAACATCCACATGAATGCCATGTCCAAAAGTTTCCCAGCAGAACATTATATTGCAACAAGATGGTCATTTGTGTTATTTACCTCTCGTGTCTACGGTTTTAATGTTGTGGCTGATCGGTGTATATACTGTTTTTCAGATTACAAATCAGATCTTTGGCTATTTTATGAAAACTGTCAAGAGACACCTCCTCTTTATACATCAACATGGCAAACACAAGTTCCCCTCCCACCCCCGCATATACTGTAGCTATTATTACACCAGCTATAACAAGCTCCATACCAAACCTACTGTCACTATCAGCAATGCTTTCCTTTATTATAATTATATTATTATTATTGGGACAAAACCATCATCATCATCATCATCATCTTACTAGAAAAGTCAGCCAGTCCATTCATGCGTCTGGTCCACAGGAGTAAAGTCAGATAGAAGAGGCTGTGGCTCCAGTCCAGTCCGTGGCAAGGACGCGTCCAGCTCATGACTCGCATCCCCTGTCCCTTTGACCATACTGCATTAAGGAGACTCGAGAAATTCACTGCGAGACTTCATCACAGGAAGGTGGTCCACGAGGCCGCGACGTGACGCTTCATCTCCCTCAGCGCACAGAAACGCAGCCCCTGAGAGAAAGTCCCTTCTTCATCCCACCTGCCTTCCCTCGGCGGACGAAAACACCGATAAAACTACTGCGGCTGTTTGGTGCCGAGCGGGAGCAGCCGCTGCCTCGGTGCGCAGTGAAGGTCCACAGAGGAGGTTAGAAATAGCAGCTGCGCAACAAGTTGTAGAAACACGGTGACGGACGGACGAAGGGGCGATCAGCCCGACGCGTGGTTGTTCTCCCAGCAGCCCGAGTCTCCTTCAACAGATCTGTGAAAGGATGCGTGGGGAAACTGAAAGCGACTTACTGTAACAGCTGAGTGGGAAATCGTGATGTGGGCGTGGCAGATAAAACTATTTTAAATGGAAGAGGGGCGACACACACACACACACACACACACACACACGCTGGAATGACGCACTGGCACGGGTTGGATTTTTTTTTTTTCTCTCCCCATGAGGAACATGTTTACTTTTAGGTTTAAAGTGGTTTTCTTTATTCTGTTCATTTCCTATTTTACTTTCTCATGTTTTACTATCATAAGTGTAAAGCACCAAATAGTTTTTATTTTTAAGATCCTTTAAAGATCCTCCTTTGAGCCCACAGTGGGGACACAGTACAGGACATAGTACAGGAAGTGCATGATATTAGTACCAACTATTAATAAGTGAGAAAAATAAGTTACAAATTCTTCACAGCAGACGAATGTGATCAGCCACAACATTAAAACCACTGACAGGAGAAGTGAATAACACTGACCATCTTGTGACAACTCAATGTTCTGCTGGGAAACTTTTGGACCTGGCGTTCATGTGGATGTTACTTAGACATGTACCACACACCTAGACCAGACCAGACCAGGCACACCCACCGCATGCGGGTGCCTTCTTGATGGCAGCAGCCATGGCCAGTGGAACCCACACAAAAACAGTTTAAGAACAACTACAACAACTACATATCTATCTATAAAAACATGAAGAACAGCACAAGGTGTTGATGAAGTATCTGTGGGATGATCCACAGAGGCCCCTCCCCTCAACCCAAAGGACCCAAAGGCCCCCACTAACAACATCCTGTTGCCAGACACCACAGGACACCCACAGAACAACAACACCCAGGACAACACTGGGTTGCACACAATATTGAAACGTGCTTGTATGTTAGAGATACTGCATATGAAAAACATGTAGGCTATGAACATGTTTTATGTTGTTTTGGTAGACTTAAGGTTATTTCTTGTTTATCTCTGTATATTATAGTTCACTATATCTGTATAGAGTGGCTCTTTTTTTCTGACTTCCATGGCCTTCCTAATCATCATTTGTCAAATGATGTGGTACCTGACCAAAGCTAAATAAATGAAAGATCGTGGCCAGTATGAAAGTCAAACAAGCTTCACTTCTGAACTGAAAAGAGCCACCTGGATGAGTGGTGAAATGTTCTCAAGAAAACTCAAAAAGTCCGCTTGCCTTTGTTTTAGCTTTAGTTATACCATGTCTTGGATGACTGAGAATCAGCACATCAGCAGCATGAACCCAATGATCAGAGCGCAAAGATAAATACATTAGTGTCAAGTGCTTGCGAAGAACAAGTGACTGATATTTAGATTCTGTTTCTTTTCATAAACCGCAGATACCCCCATCGTGGCGCCTTTCAATGAAGCTGGGGGCCTACTGGGTAAATTGCCCACATCCGTGACCCACTCCATGGTAACCGGTCAATCTCCAAGTCAAACTGCGGCGCAGACCTACAACAGTCAAACCGACAGAGACCGTTGGGGTCTCCATGCTCGGCCCCACGGGAGGGAGACAGGCTGGGTGAGGAGGAACTGTCAGGGTGGATGGGAGGGGGGTGTTATTTTGCATCCAAACAAGACAAGTTGGTTCCATTCTCTGTGCTCTAGCTTTAGGCACCAAGGGAGTGGCTCCAAGACCCCTTTCATGTGCTGTTATCCCTCTAAAGTCTGTGGAATTCTGTTGTTTCCTGCACTTTGCCTTTAAGACATATATCACTCATGACAGCCAGACAGTAAAATAACAACTGCACGCGAGAAAAAAAATGGTTATTGGTAATATATTCATGTTTTGGGGGTCGCAAAATGTGCAGAAATTTATAGACTATTTAATAACCTCTTTAAAAAGCAATTAGATCGTATTTTTCCCAACGCAGGACGAGACCACGTTAAGAAAAAAGAAATATCGTTATTGATTCATTTACTTAACATTTCCAACACAGTGAAGCTGTTGAGTTAATGCCATCTTGGTCGGCAGGAGCGGACAATCAAAATGTATCTGTTGGATCAAAGAAAAACTCTCACGACATGTTGTTGTTTTAACTTGTTCAGACCGGGAGCACAGCCCCTCGATTAGACCGCAGCGAGCAGAGAATAAAGACAAAACACTTGATTGGTGTTGACGATGTTTGCGACAAACAGGAAAGATGGAGGAGATGCAGAGAACGGCTCCAAACGAGAGAGAGAACGATTATGACTTCCATCCTCTTCTGATGACGTCATGTGATTAGGCAGAGGTGGTCACAACTGCACTGAAATACTACATGTAGGAGAAGAAACTTTAAAGCAGAAAGTTGCCAGAAACACTCAAAATAATATAAAATTTGCAGCATGCAACGGTTAGTTTTCAGTTTTTTTAATAACAGAATATGAAAAGATACTGAGCTTTTATTTTCCAAGGTACAATGACACTCTGAAGGTCCCCCAAAAATGTGAAATGGGCTGCCAAAAACAATAAAAGACACGTCAGCAGGAATGGAAAGGACTACTTTATTATTTTACAAATACAGGAAAATTAAAGCTTAAAACACATCTTTATTTAAAATCAGTCTTCATCTCAAGTTGGGAATCCAGAGCAGCCTGCAAACGAGCAAACAAAACAGCATTAGAATAAAAAGTAAGCAAATATACCTCACCCTTTAGTAAACAAACTGGCACCACTCACCAGTTCTCTTTTCGCCTCTTCTATTTTCACTTGAGCGAGGGACGGGTTCTGTCGGGATTTATAAGAGTCAATAAGTCATTCCCAAATGTCTAAACGCAGTTCAACCCTTTCTGTCAAGTTAACTAAGTAAAATTTACACACACAAACAATAATGTGTAACTTTCGGTTGGCGCTGAGACTTTGAAAAGTCAAGAACAAACGTACCGGGCTTAGGTCCATGTAAGGCTCCAGTTTCTTTTTCAAGGGCATGATTTCTTTTTTCAGCGCAGTGACTTCCTGTTGAGAGAAAAATAAGATGACACATTTCAAACCCTGATCCCAGGCGGTGTTACGTGATCATTCCCATGGTGATGAAAAGGGGAAAAGCTGTAATACCTCGGAGAGCTGCACAACGGCCTGGTGTGTAATAGACTTGTCCATGTTCCTGGAGCAGAGTTGAGCCTGTCGGATTGAACGAGGAGAATAAAGACCAACCGCTAAAACATTTTGAATGTTCAGACCGTCCTCTCAAAGGGCCGTTAACTGTTGGACCGGTCTGAATCACACATGTTCTCTAAACCAAAGGCTCTAACATGATGCAGACAAGATGGTTTCCAAGAGCATCCCCTGCATCGTTCCCTCCTCCAATTTAGTTTTTTTTAATCGGTAGACTGTGATGATCATTAAATTCTAGCTGACAATTTACTGTCATATAATTTATAGTGTTCCAACGAGTCAGTTGTCTTCGTTTTCCAACCATATCGAACAGCTGCCTCTCTTTGACTATGTACTGCGCTGCACTATTAGCATGTGCCATCTGCTACTGTCACGTTTATATTTACACTCGTCAGAAAAGCTTCTGCAATAGCCAGTTGCCGGGATGGAGCTGCCGCTGTGCTCGTCTCTCCAAGTTTGGAAAATTGCGTATTTGGCGTAATGCACCTTTGACCGCAACGTCTATGCTGAACATCTGACGAATCCTCATATAAACTATGAACAGCCCGTTCACTCAAACGTTACATTTCTGTTCATTTCATCCAGGTGTGTTGTTACTGGTGAGCCATTCTAACGATTATGCAAAAATAAAAAAATCACAGTCGGCTCAAATAGCTCAGATCAGGCAGTGATGTAGTAATTGCACCACGCCTTAACGTTGGTACATTTTTGTGGCTAGTGCCGACTGGTATTTTCTGTGACTGCAGATTTAGGGCACAAATCATTTAAATCTCTCTGGGGTGCATTGCAAGATGTCACTGGTAAAGTAGTGTTTTGTCCCAGAACGAACCTCCCACTAAGATCTAAATATTAAAACAGAAACTCTTCTTTCTGTTTGACTCTGGCTTTAACCCTGACTAAGGAGATCGTCGTGGACTGCAGGAAGAAGAAAACGGTGTGGAGACGGGGGTCAGACTTCCGTTTCCCGGGAATCCACATGACAGAGGGTCTAAACTGGGGTGCAAACACTGTTGAGCTGGTGAAAAAGGCCCAGCAGAGACTTTACATCCTGAGCTCTCAGGAAGAACTACATCTCTCAAAAACCGCAGGTGTCCTTCTATTGCAGCTCAGTCGAGAGCATCCTGACATACTGTCTGTGTGTGTGGTTCCCCAGCTGCACAGTAGCACAAAAGAAAGCGGGTCCAGCGAGTCATAATTGCCGTCAAGAGAATCATACTGCACAGCTCACGTTGCCTCAGGAAAGACCAAAAAGTCATCATGTCCGGGTCAAAACCTTGTCAAACCGCTGCCATCATGCAGACGATACAGATCGATGAAAACCAGAGCGAACAGACTGAAAAATAGTTTCTATTTGACAGCTATTAATGTATTAAATGTATTAAATTCATATGTCTTAAGGAAATTTGCAATAACTGTGAAATACAGATGCATGTGTGTGTTCCTCTACCATGTCTTAGCATACATTTTAAATCATATTTTATTACCTTTCATTATATTTTATTATTTAACTTTTTGCACTGAATGGACAGCACTTAATTTCATCGTACATGTTACAATAACGATAAATATATTCTATTCTATACTGAAGTCATATGTATGTGTATGTAAAGATGGTTTTCCTTTACTAAGTTAAGATTACAGGGTGAAGTTACCCAAGTGAGTTCGTACAAACACTGCCAAACACACCTTAGTAATGAGAAGACCTCTCACAAGAAAGCTTCTCTGCTTTCTTGTGAATAATTCAATCCTAACTGTGTCTATAAAGATAATCTCATTGGAAATCAGTGGGTTTGGAATTATTGTTGGTGAAACCAACTAGACAGCAACTGTTCGGTAGAGCATTATTTATTAAAACTGTGTTTTTACAATCCCATGTGCAGCACATGGGATTGTTTTCACTGAAAAGGAGCATGGCCATGAGAAACTACTCTGGATGACGTATTGCCGGTCTGATAGCTTTGAGGACACTATTACAGATATACTACACATGTAACACAACAACTTACCTCTGACCTCTCCCGTCTGTTACTGAGCTCCTTAGCCTTTGCCGTCACAAAATCCATGTTGAGCAGCCTCTCCTCTGCTTTGGCACTCTCCACTGCCTGAAATTTGGCCGTTTTGTTGATATCGCTGAAAAAAACAAACAAACAAACAAACAAACAAAGAACACCAGTTACAGATGTTACAGCAAATGGTTCATTTACATTGTTGACAGAGCTTAATACAAATGTGCAGCAAGTGGTGTCACAGATCCTCCCTCCCAAGTCATGCTCTTACTCTTGTAAGTTGCCTCGCAGCACCAGAGTAGCGCCGATTCTCTTTCTGAGGGCCCGGAGTTCTTTCTCCAGTCTTCTGCTGGACTTCTCTGCCTCCAGAAGCTCACTGGTGAGGTCGTTGACCGCTGGCATAAAGCTACTCACAAAAAACAAAATCCATATCATGACACCCTTCAAGGAGTCTGGGAAACTACTCATAAGGATAAAAAAAAAAAGAAGAATAGCGACTGTATACCTGCCATGTGATGTGTCTCTCACTCCAAGCACCATAGCATTGTCCACTAAAGCAGACAGATAGTCAGCAGTGGGCTTTGGCAAGCTTGCACAGGACAGGCCAACACTGTGCAGAAGGACATCCTGGACATGAGCACCTAGGTGAAGAAAACACAGCCGTGAGTACTAATGGACCAATAAATGAACCATGGTGTTTTCTTACATTTGACTGAACACCACACAGAATACGTACGTGTCTTTAAACAAAATCATTCTACTCACCCTCAGCTTCATACTCTGATGATTTCTGCTTCAGGTCTTCTATGAGAAGAGCTGTATCGCTACACCGGGCTTCGCTGGACAGTGCTAGCTGGTACAGTATGTCCACTGTCCTTGTGTTGACTTCAAAATGTGGCACCGGCTGATCGCCAAACACTGTGCTGAGCCAGCTGTTCACCTGAGAAACCGACATTAACACAGGAGGATGTGAACACAGATGATTGTCACCGAATTCGTTTATTAAGTTTTGTCAGCGAAACGCCAGATCTTTACCTTCTTGATCTTTTCACACATGACGACAGGCGACGACAACTGTCTTCCTGACAATTTAAGATGCTATAACAACTAGCCATAAGAAAAACGACGTCGGTTTTCGCGCCGCCCAAATAAATTTTGATAACTTCCGGGTTATCAGCCAATGGGCTGTGCGCTACCTACGTTTAGCGACAACAACATTATTATTTTTTTTTTAATAAATTTGAGAAATTTCTTTGAATGCAGTGAGACAAATGTATGCAAGCAAAACTTATGAAAACATATGAAGTAAATAAACACGAGAGAGAGAGAAAAAAACGTATATAAGCTTTACGTTGCTTCCGGGATCACAATGCTGAAGATTAATAGTCAAGATAGTTCACGTCGGTCCACTGAGTTTAGCCTCTTTGATTAATCTGGAAATGGATGAAAGAACGAGCGAATAACAAAAAGAATATATAAATATCGATCTTTTGTCGTAAATAGTTTAATTATTACCAGAATATCTGTGTGCAAAGTCAGGGAACATGACAAAACTTGACAAAAGATGGGAATGACTTGTCATATTCCTTTTATTGGCAAAGAGGTGTATATAGCGTGCATATGCGGCACGTAAATCATTTAAACATACTGTTTAGTATAACAAAAAGAAATCACGTACAGATATATTTTAATTCAAAGTACTTAATAATATTGAGCCATAAAAAAAACACACGGGGTGGAAAGCGGAAGTACATGGAGGTTATTATCTTGTTTGATTGTTTGTCTTTGTAACCGTGTCCCGCCCTCTCCAGTCCGGTAGGTGGCGGTAATGCACATATAAGATGGTTCCCATCCACCAATAGCCTGCGGATCTTCACTTCAACATCAACAACCCGCCTTTTCCAAAGCAGCTTGGTTTGGAAAACATATCAGAAATGGCGACTTGTGACAAGCCATTAAAACTGCCACGGAAAAATGCGAACAGCACGTTCGCAGTGTCCAGTATTACAGACTCGAGTATGATAAACTCCACCACCGTCGAGGAAAAGTATTTGGAGGAGAGGGACGAGGACAGCGACGACGGGCCCGTGGTCTTCATCTGCGGGAAGTGCAAGTTGCCCATTGGAGATTCAACGGCCTGGGAAGGAAGTGAAGATGAACAAAATCAAATCAGACTGAAGCGTGAGTCAGGGTTTTGGATTGTTTGCCGGTGCTTCAACTCGAGACTGAATATTCAGGGAGGAGAAAGAAATATAAAGGGTGTCCGGTAATACCTGATGTATGATACATTGTCGTTCATTGTTATAAATGTGCTGGCTCAGCCGGTATCATAAACATGTAACCATAGCAACTGCGAATCAGTCAAAGCCTCAAATTACTACGACATATCCAACAAGCTAACATCTGTAGCAGTCTAGTCAGGCCATCGGCATCAGCAGACTGCCTCAACATTAGAACAGCATTTTAAAAAGTCTTAATGTCTTATTTAAGTTTAGTCATTCAGTGCCTCATCCTCTGGATGTCATAGGTTGGTGAGTGCATCAAACAAGCTGGAAGAAGTCCAAACTTGGTAGTCTAGTTAAACCTGCCAACTCATATATACACCAATCAGCCACAAGATTAAAACCACTGACAGGAGCAATAAATAATATTGACCGTCATGTGACAATGGTATGTTCTGGATGTCATGTACCAGACACCCCCACCCCATAGCAACGACACTCCTTGATGGCAGCGGCCTGACACAGGAACACACACAAAAACGGTTTAGGAACAACTAAAAAAAAAAAAAACATGTGAAACAGCACAAGGTGTTGACCTGGCCTCCAAATTCACTAGATCCCAAACTGATCAAGTATCTGTGGGGTGATCCACAGAGGCCCCTCCCCTCAACCCATAGGACTCAAAGGTCCCCTACTAAAACATTCAGTTGCCAGACGCCGCAGGACACCCTCAGAAGGACCATGTCCATTCTCTGATGAGTCACAACTGTTTTGGAGGCACAAGGGAGACCTACACAATATTAAGAAAGTGGTCATAATGTTACGGCAGATCGTTTTAAGCCTCGATATATTTACTGTTATAAAGAACAATGTTTCCATTGCACTCAGAGCCTCTGGGATAGTAATGATTGTTCCAGATATTAATCAAAACAAGTGAAACAACTTAGTTGTTAGTTACTTTCATGTAAAACAAAAATCAAAATGAATGGTTGTAACTTTTCTTTTTTTGGCAGGTGACAGGTGTCAGGAACTAATGAATTATGCGTCCTATAAATCAAATTCTGGCACAGGTGTGGATAATGTTAAGCTTAATTTATAAGGTGTCGTGTGTCTGCTTCTCTAGAGTTGGCACTTTAAACCACTAACAATGACATTTCTGACTGAAAAGCAAAATGATAAGGGTGTTGTTGGGGAATTACACATGTAGAAGTTATCTTGTGAATACAGTGCTCCTCTGTACGTCACACATATTTGTGATGTTTTGGTCTTCAGGCGTCACCGACAACGTTGTGATCGGAAAGGACTGTCACCTGTACGAAATGAGCAAACGAAATATCTGGTAAGACCCTTTACTCAAATAAACATGCCAACACAACATTGCGAAAGTCCTCTTTATACATATATGAGAGCCCTAGCTGGATTGAATCTGTCACACACTGTCTGATGTCTTTGTGATTTCCCCCTCACAGTGTGATTGTGGATCTCTTCTGTCGAGGCTGCAGTTCTGTGCTCGGCATGGTTTACACGTCCACGCCTAAGAACATGGACCACAAACGAGCTACGTTCTGGTTCAGAGTAGCTGACATCGACAGGTGTGTTTATGACTTGGATTGTTGGAGGCATAGGTTTGGTTTTGTTTTACGTGTACAGAGGAAAAATAATAAGATTCTATTAACGCCAAAGTCATTATTGATTCTGCTTACTTGGCCGATTTGTTATTCATCATAATTACAGTATTGTGTCGACATCTAGCTCACAAATATACAGTAAATGCTNCCCCAATACTTAACAAGTGCTGCATCAAGATTCAACACTACACGTTTATTATTCTGTAACTTCAGTGATTGCAACAGAGGTAAAACGAAGCTCTCACATGACTCCAATTAGTAAAGGTAAACACTGAGTTGCACCTCTGGAAGTTATTCAACATAGCATGACCTAATTTCCAGTGAAGTAGTGTGTGGGAGGCCATTTGTAAAGGCCACAGCGCAAGCTCTGCTTACATCAATAGGTGGAGTATAGACCAGGCCTTAAATACCATCCGAAACGAAGCACGTTGCAGGGCAGCGCTTGCCACCGCGATTCCCAGAAACGAGCCTAAGCCCTTGACCTGGCCTCCAAATCCTAATCCGCATGAGAGTTGGCAGGATTTGTTAAACCAAGCCCAGTCCACGGACGTCCCACCTCACAATACACCGGACAGAAACAAATTGCTTCCAACATGCCGCTGCAAGTCACCGCATTATACCCCCAGAGGTCCTGCGGCCCCAGTAGGACCTACACAATAACTGGCAACAGGTTGAGGTGTACACCCTCGGCAACAGACTTGGCGGGAAGCAGTGGCTCCAAATGTACAACATTCCAGGAATTTACGCCCATGCGGCATAGAAAAACATTTCGGTATGTTGTTGACGTGATCACAGCAGAGATATTATTACTACCACCGTCGTAATCGTCCTCCATCAAATGAAGCCACGGCTCTGACCGTTTCTTCTTCTCTGTCACGTTGTTACAAGTTCGATGTCAGTGTTTTTGCAATGCATGAACGCCAGAAAAAAGAGGCCGCCTTCAACAAAAGGATTTGAAAAGCTCAGACAGCTTGGAACCAGTTCTCACAACCGAAACTGGATTTCAATACTCGAGGCGTGCTCATTTTGATGTGCATGTGATCAGTTTGATGCGTACGAAACACCTTGCCTTGTTCCTCTAGATTAGTTTTGGTACTTTAAAATGATTTATCATTAATGCACGTAGGTGCGGCTTTATATGTGCGTACGGTCTGTATTGGAGTGTCCATGATCTGAGAAGATAAAACGGTCATATTATTACTTCTATCTGGGAAGATGAGCAGCATGTACATCTTTTTTTTTTTGTTTTAAACATGCTATTAACAAATTCTACAAAACGTCACGATCAATTAGAATACAGTAGAAATGAAAGACAAAAAAAAAGTCCTTTAAATGACAAACCGATGAGTTTAATTTTCAAACTAGCTCAGAAAATATGGCTTTCACTAATGTTATCCCAAGCTTGACACTGGTACACGCGCCGATGATACAAATCCCACGTTTACCAGTTTATTTAGCACCTTAATGTTTCAATTTAAATCTTTTTCAGCTACGTGCTTGGCTCTGCAAGCCAGAGTTTGGCAGCAGAGGGCTCCGAAGAGCAGCCAGTCACACTGGAGTACAGAGGCATTGTTGAAGAACAGATAACAGAGGTAAATTACTGCTGCTGCTTTTCTTTGTCTGGTTGTCTTGTTTTCTTGCTGTTTAAATAAGCGCTTCATTCACTGAGCATAGTGCATGCTAATCCAAACAAACATTAATTAATTGTAATCCTTAAAAATTGTATTGTCATTGCGTAAAATAATTTAAAAAAAAAAAAAGGAAAGATGAGAACAGAAACTAGAGATTTGATCTGCTCTGTCAGCTGTAGCAGGAGTCGCTGTGCTCTGCAGAAAGACAGTCCTCTCTCATTACTTAAGATCAGCTCATTCATTGATTATCAATGCACAGGTCGTACTGAGGATGACATCAGCTTTGTTCTGGGAACCCCTTGCTGCTATAACGGGCAGACTGTTGAATCAGACATTACCTCATCTGTCTGTGTCATGTCCTGCAAACAGTTCAAATTTCTGTCCTGTTTCATAGAAGGGGTAAAAAAAAAAAGAAATTAATTATTTCTGAGATGTGGTTTTAATATTTCAATTTATTTAAGTTCAGTTGCTTATATATTTTACCTTTAATTTCTTTCCATGCTTTATTATCATACTAAATAATATAGTGTCATTTTTTCCCCCTAAATTTTCCTGTAATATTGTAGTGGTTTCAAAGTTATTCTTAATCACCCTTTGTTTAAAAAAAAATGTCCATACAATCTCAAATTGACCAGTAGGGGGCGATAGCGCGCAGGAGTTACCTTGCAGCCCTCCCACACTCTTGCACCAGGGACAATAGATGTGATGGGGAGCATGTTGAGGAATCTTTGTTGGAGGAAAAACATGTTTTGATCCTGTAGCGCCTTTGTCACCGTAGCTTCACGCATGCATGGAATTTAGTTTTACTTGGCGGCGGCCGCCTCTGCATGTCCTTCATGTTACAGTCAACCTATCATTTTAAACAGGTTACTCAGCTTACAAGACTAAAAAAAAATCTGTGTACGCACAGGAACATGAGGTGTGCTTTTAATTCTTTTATGTGATCCACAACCATAAAATGAATGCAATAAAATAGTTCAGTTCCTCTCAACGCAGTGAAACCCGGTTCACCCATTATGTGTCCTCAAACAAAGGGGCGTGTAAGAAAAACACTCACCTTATATAGTCCTTGTTTACTATATAAGTTACTGCTTAAATCTAGCTTGAATAGCCTGAAAATTAAACAGACTTGCACATTGATCGTATTAATTTTTGATGATATACAGCCATCATTCATTGTTAGTCGTTGGTGACGACATCATAAAAGCCTCTGATTGGGTCAGGAATTAGAATCTGTCATCACGTCTGTCGACGTAAATCACTAAACCTGTCAGATGTTAGACTTTAACTGCTTGAAGCGAAATTAAGTGGTGCGTGACAGACTTTTGATCCAGAACTTGTCTAACTATGCAAATTCAGTAACTTTTTGGTGCCCTGGAAAATGTTTCCGTGGCAACAATTATCATAAACTGTCGCAACAGTTTGTGACTAAAGTCAGTGCCCGTGTTTAAACTGTGTTTTATTTTGTTACGGACATGAGCATGAATGAGTTTGGCTTTCTTTTTCTGGTAACTGCTGATTGAGTAAAGGTAAACCTGGAAGTTGCGATGGGTACATTTCACTTTCTGACATGTTATGGGCTACAGGATTAATTGGTTATATTAGGTACGATAACGAACACATTCTTTTGGTATCAGAGGTTAAACTTGTGTATTGTTATTTCTAGTGTAATGTGTTTTATTCGGAGACTTTGTCCTCAACTGTACCACGTATGATGATGATCCTCATCAGCTCTACTGCCATATCAGTGTATTCTGTCCGCCTGACTTGTAGACACTTGTTTAGGTTGGTCGTTCTGGACACTCACTAACCTGTCTCCCCCACCCCCTCCCACTCCCCCACCCTCCCACCGCTGCTTCGTACCCATCCATCCCTGACCACTTCCTCTCTGGGTTTTGTCGTTCTTCCTCCCTGTCTCCCCTTTCCAATTATGCCTCCTCCTCCTCCTCTCTCTCTTTCCTCCTCGCTGCTTCCTGCTGCTCCCTTCATTTCCCACCTGTCCATTTTCGCCTTTTGTTTCTTCCCTGTTCTGACTCCTTCCATTCTCACTCTCCGCTCTCCATTTTTCCCTTTTTGCTCTTCATATTTACAACTCTGCACAATCT
>JASGAT010397347.1:0-23259 GCA_030220025.1 Chelon auratus | reverse complement strand
ATTAGAATTGTGTCGATGTCCCAATATTTATGGACCTGACTGTATAATTTCCAACACCAGCATCCAAGCATTAATGGGTTGAGTAATCATTAAAGTTGCGGTTACTGTTTAAACTAAATGTTGTGTATTGGTAAATACAAAGTGGCAGTCTGCTACAAACAACAATGAAGAATCTCTTACAGCTCTGAGCACAGGAAGCAGAATGGATAGTTGTATAAGAAACTTGAAAAACCATCAATTCAATTTTTAAGTAAAACAGCCAATTAATATAAGGGGATAAGATGAGATAAAACTTTACTGGTCCCCATGGGGAAATGAAGGTGTTACAGTGGCAGTGTAAGAAGAATGAAAAAATATTAAGGATACAAAAAGTATTTATAGATGCTACATAGTTTGTAAGAACATTTAGATGTTACTGACAGAGAAATAAGAAGTATGAAGTGTGTACATGTTTGGTTTCAGCAGGAAATACTTCTGTGGTCCAACAATGAGTTGTGTGAGCTTAGCTGGAGCATGCTGAGTTATTAAGTGGTGAAAATAAAATGAGGACTTCTGCTTGATGGGTGACTAGTTCCTTTTACATTTAGCCTCCCCCATATGTGAAGAGTAGAGAAGAAGTATGCAAACCAAAATTAACACACTCTGAAGACTTACTCTGTCCCAGAGCCAGATAAACCAGAACCTGTCAAAGTCCCAGCAAGCTTCAGCATCCAGACGAAACTGGAGATTAAGCACTATATTTACATTGCATTGTGAAAGTTTCTATAGATGTTGTGCAAGTGCTGTTTGTGTTGCTGGAGAATACAGAGAACTGTCTTTGCATGTGTGCACTGTCGACCCCAGTCAACCTGGATTAGAAACCAGAACCTTCTTGCTGTGAGGCAGCAGCGCTAACCACCTCACCACAGTGCTGCCTTCATGTATATTTAAAAGAATATGTATATAAAATTGTGTGTATATATAAATATATATATATTAGATCTTGGTAAGTAAGTGATGTACATTTATCACGTTTGTGACTGTATTGGGTTTCTCGAGTTACACTCGCGGTTGAAGCCTTTTGTTGTGCCGATGTACTGTTCAATCTGCTTGGTAAAGGGCTTCGGCGCTATGCCTCAGGTTTGTATTTATTGAGTAGCAGTGTGTTTGGTGATGCTATGGATGTTTAATTTCTATACATTAAGAGCATCTGTAGTTTCATTGTGTAAAAGACAAGAGAGATGTTATACTTTGTAATGTCTATTTTCTGTTTATTCTTTCAGTCTTACAGACTTGTATGGAAAAAACTTTGGGGAAGAAAAGAGAACACAAGATAACCTCAATCCTCAACAAAAATTTCAAGAGTTTTCCTTCTACATGCTGTTAACTATCTGTTTAGCCGCACAAAGCTGATGTCGTACTGCGAAGGCAGAAAACTCACCATGTGTGTCTTCTATGTGAAAAGGGGAGACAGGTGTGTGTTAAAGTTTCGGATTTCTAATGATCAATCCAGTATCAACTACTCTGCCTTTTCCTCTCTTTTCATTGTTGGTGCAATGCATCCATTTCTGTTACAGCTGGTACACTGAAAAATACTGTTATACTTGGCAAAAAAATAGCAAAATACCACGTTACACATGTTGTAAGATATAAGGCCCTTTACTAATCTACTCTCTGTACCAACCCTTCAGTCCCGTATCGGTCAGTATCCGTTATTTGTGAAGCCCCTGTACCTGTGTCTGCACTTTCATTGGATGACTCTCTGCTCAGCATCTGCAAAATGTCCAGGCAAGATGAGGAAACTGTGGCAAAGGGCTGTTACACACACTCAGTAACATCAGAAAATAAGAAACCATTTTAAAATGCTATGTTACCATCCCACTATGCAGAAAGCCTGAAGTGCAAATGATGGAATGCAAACTCACCAGCCAGGCAGCAGGAGTCATTCTTTGACTTTTCTCCCAAGTTTCTACGTGATTCAGACAAGTTTTTTTCCCAATCATAGTTTATTTTAACTGACAGTACCATATTCAGTAGCTATAATGTGTTTGTGTGATGTTTATTTATTTCTGCTTTTGTCTTCAACATTAAACTGTTCTAGTTGCAGAGAGTGACAGCTGAGATAGAATCCAACCTCCCCGCAACCCTTCACCGGACAAGAGGTTACAGAAGATGAATGAATGAATGAATGAGTTGCAGAGTATCACAAAACTGATGTAACTAAAACAAACAAGTTCCTTTTACAGTGTAATTCAACACATTGTGTGCATCCTTAAGGTAAAAAGAAAATTACATTAAATTATAATAATTATAAGTATTGATCAATATGAAAATAAAATCCCACCATCACATTGTTGGGTGTACAAACAAAATATACACTCAAACAGCAGTTATATGACCGAAGGTCCAATGTGGGAATAGACTGGAAAAGGGAAAGGAAGATTGTTACGTCCCCCAAAATGCTAGGGGAAAAGGGGAGTAACATACAGTCAAACCACTAATTAAGAGGAGCGACGCAACACAGGAATGGGCAGGAAAACGGGGGGTTTATTTACAAAAGTAAAATATAACCTAAAGACAACACCCCAAAAAACACAATGTAACTAAGGTCGAGTTCTCCACACGAGAGGACAGCTCAGCCCATAACCAGCACACAGCTCACACGCTGCCATAATTTCCGCTCTCCTCAACAGGTCTTGCCTCCCTCCTAGATACAACCTGCTGATTAGCAATAGGTGTCACCACACATAAGGGAACACATGGGGGAGGAGAGAGCAACCAAACACACGGCCCCTGGGCCATAACAAAGATAATGAAATTAAAAAGCAATGTAATGTTTGACTGTTAACACAGAGGAATCGAACAGAAGTAATGCAAAGCCAAGCTTTAATTGAACAAATGTGTTGTGACACAAAGGGTACAGGGTTTTCAGCTGAATAACATTTATACCAAGCATTAATTCTTGTTTATTAGATAGATTAACCCTTTGTGTGACCTAATACTAATTAGCCTCAGTGAGGTGTGTGACTGATAGAGCATGTGAAGATAAGCACAAATAACACAGAGGTGCCCCTCAGAAGGTCAAACATACCACCACAATTGACATCTGTGGAAAAACACTTTGGTATTTCATACATGAAAAAACATGAACATGCAACTCTTGTAAAATACACTTGTGCTGGTGGTTGGTTCCATATTTGCATTAAACTTGATTCTCTAAACATTTTCAAATTCCTTGCGTAAGTGTTGCCTTTTTCTTAAGAAGTACAACAAAAGATTTTCAAGATCCCAAATTAATTGATTCCTGTCAATGCCATTGGTAGAGTTAAGCTTGGTAGGCTTGAATACTTAAGTTTAAGTTTAAAGTTTATTGATATTTAGAGTGCAGTATCACCATAAGCATGGTCTCAAAACACTGTACACTTATTCAACACATTGTCTCCATCCCTTTTCAAGGTCATTTTGAATCTAACAGATGTTGTAGCGACTGTCTTTGTTTGTACAAGAGGAGGCATCCAAGCAGATCAACAAGAAAAACACTTTGAAA
Organism: Chelon auratus; assembly: GCA_030220025.1. NCBI lineage: Eukaryota > Metazoa > Chordata > Actinopteri > Mugiliformes > Mugilidae > Chelon > Chelon auratus. The sequence goes on along the minus strand of JASGAT010397347.1, from coordinate 19,733 downwards.
GCAGTTCCATAGTTTTATTAATAATTTTAGTTCAAGGCTGATCCCAGGCAAGATATTTTCCAATTTCAAATTTTATGGCAGCTTTTTTAGTTTATGGGACAATGATGGAAAGAACAAATAAACTTTACTAAAGCATGTCTTATGATGTCCTCCCTCTAACCTTTTCTAAGTTTGAAATGTAGTGGTAACTGGGACAAGATTTTAAACGCTGTTTTCATGTAAAACAACGATATGTAACTTGACCACGAATGGAGCAGCTTGTGCATTGCATTCCACTGTGTTCTTGTTTATTGCATCGGAATATGTTGCTAAGACCGATGACTTCCCCAAGCTGTTCAAGTGCACTGCGTCGTTCATCCATGGGAATGTCTGGACCATTACGGGGCTTGAATACATCAGAGAAAACAACAGCATAATTACTCCACTCCTTAACCAATTCTATGCTTCTAAGAATGTTCCACTGACTGTCTTTATTAGTACATTTATTAGAACATGGGGATGCAAGAACAAAGAAAACCAACAAATCCTCTTTGTTGTGATTCGTAAGCAAGGAGTTGAAGTGATTTAGGGTGCGGTACTCTGCATGATCAGCTCTACCATCATGGACCATCTGAGGACAATGTCTCTTAACATCAGCCCATGTCTTAACCTTTGTCTGACATTTTCTTGAAATATGAGGCCACTGCACAGGTCCATCAGGACACTGATTCAGAACATTAGGCCATCTCAGAACGGTGGCGGCCACCACCCTGTCACTGGTGTAAACATTGCATTTCAGAATAGTTTTTGCCACTTGCTGATCTCTGTCATTGACTTCTGTCATATCATACGTTTTCTGGTCATTTCTGTACGGGATGGTCACTGCCACGCTGAACATGGGGAATCTTCAAAGGAAACAGACACAGAATATAAGATAAAATTGTCTGTTACTAGTCCCAAAGTGGGGAAAATAGTAACACACAAGATCAATACAAAGCAATTAAGCATGAACAGCACAAAGGTATAAATAAGTATAAGTAACTTAATCGGAATGTAATGTTTGTAAGCATAACATAGGCAGAACATGCTGGAATAGCCCATCGTACTTTAAATTCTGAGTTACTGGTAATTGTGCAACATGGTAGTAGAACAGATATTGGAGAATAGGTCTACATTGACATTTATTACACAGGATAAGAATGATGGAAGTATAAACTGACCAAACTAGGCTGTAGAATATCTTACAGCATCTGTTACTGTTACTGATCTTGACCTTCAACTAACTTTAATTGTACCTTTATTTGGTTATTGTGGAGCAAAAAGGTAGAACAAGTTGAATAATATTTAATTTCAGTTGTGCACAAATCTTTATCTCGTTTGAGGCACTGCGTTTTTTTTAAAAAAACAAAAAATGCTTTGTAATGTGCCACATGCGTGAAGTGTACTTAATTACTTACTGACCTTGTCCTGCCTTGGTCCACATAGCTTGGCCTATACCTGCCAAAGAAAACGAATACAAATGATACTTTCATTTGATGGATCAAATACTCAGAAAGTAATAAAGAAGGATGCACATATTATATATGTACCAGTGCATCCACAGTCCAGTGTAGTAAATACAATGATGATTGCAATCAATTTGTTCTACAGATTGATTTTGAGAGGAAATATTAACCCCTCTTCAGACTGCTATTGAAAGGGCTGAATGAGGTACTTCTTATCAGCATGCTATATTTTGAAAAGTATTACCACTACACCCAGTCAGCAGACAGCATTTTTTTGGAGGGGAACTGAAGTTTTTATATCTCTCTTCAGAGCTACAAAACATCTCTGATTCAATCTTTGACCATAGGGATTTGTTGGCTCTAAAGAATGCATAGAACAACTTAACAGCTTAATTTCCATGTTGATAAATGTTGTCTAACTGCGGGGAAATGCAGTGCCAGTCTAAATATAGCACACAGTTCTTCTTCTTCTTCTGGGTGGCTAAACAATGTTTCCTGCAGACTCAAGAACAGCAGTTCATTACTAACTGACCACCATCCACTATAGATTATATACTGATTCTAGAAAACTACTTCACACAACCCTAATTCAAGTAAGTCATACAAATTCCAATTCAGTTTACTAACGTCTGTGAAGGTTCTCAGTCATCCAGGTCATGGTATATCCAAAAAAGGTTAAAAACGGGCAACTGGACTTGTACTGGACTCTACAAGTCCAGTTGCCCTTTTTTTTAACTTTAATTTTTGGATATCAGTTTACTAACGTTTACTTGTGATACAGCATTTATCAGGTATGTAACCAGAAAGTTGACTCACCTGTTCAAAATTTCTTCTATTATTGTTGCAAGCTGGTTCTGGTCCACAGCAGCTGAACTGGTCCCAGTAGAGCTCATCATAGTCACTGTTACAACCATCCAGCACAGACCAGCCATCTGAGAGTTTCTAGCAAGCAACACCAGAGTGAAGGATTAACTTACTCATACGATGATCTATCATAGCCCATTTAAACTAAACTGTTCCGTCTGGGTAAGTGCATGGCCTCACTTCCTGTTTCTGTATTCATGTTCCTACACTGTGAAGTGTTACTTTATTGTCTTAGCTTCACCAAAACCACAACAACTATGTGTATAGCAGTGAATTCATACACACATCTAACTCAACCACCAGGGAACTTTGTATAAAATAATCTCGAATTCTGGAAGATAATTTAGAGAAAATTTGTGTTGATTTATTGAACACAAAAACTTGTAGGGCGTAGACAAATCACTTGGTACAGAACATCCACAAAACATGGGAGGTTATATTGTGTGTCTAAACATGTGCTGTGTTGTGTGAATACTGAGCCTGAAAAAAGTTTACGATGAAAAGGAGTAAGAGATGGAAGAAAATATATAATAACGATAACAATAATAAGTCATGAAAAAGAAAAAAACAATAATATTAATGGGATATTTTAGCAATCCTACGAAGAGTCATAACAAATATCATAATAGTATGCTGGTAAAATTGGACCAGCAGAGTCCATATATAATATGAAAGTGAAATGGATTGTATGAACACAGGTAGCTAATGAAGGGCATACGTGGTATGCATGCATAAACACACACATATACAATAATATGGAAATAAGGACCAGGGATAAGGGCCAGTTTGGGGCCCCCACAGTGGTACCGTAGGTTTAGATAATCTAGGCAGGCAGTATTAGTATTGTGTGCGTGTAGTTTGGTTTGTTTTGTTTTTTATGAGACCTTTCAACTGGCTATGCTGCTAAAAGTTTGATTTAGCTTGAAAACTAATATTTAAAACACTTTAAACGCATCCTTCATTATACAGCAGGGATGCAGCTCTCCATTGTTGTCATTCTTCTTTCATTTGCAATTTATTGTTCCATATCACATGAAAATTAATCATTATAATATCAGCAAGAGATATACTGTATGATTTACTATTATATTTTTTTAAAAAATCACACATTCTAATAATTTATACACAATAAGGAACACAATCTCAAACAAGCCTGATATACTTTAAAAACACAATCGCAAAGAAACATGTCCAAAGACAGACTGGAGAATATCATGGGAAATGCAGGGAAATTCCGAGTGTGATTATCGTGTTATTGCTGTTTACAGCCACATATGCCTCAGAGCAACAGTTATGTGGACTTGCTTTCTACTATTTTAAAGTCTTTATTCAAACATGTCTGCCAGTTCATCATTTGTTTAACAAACATTTTAAAATTCAATCACTGTCTCATTTTTACAGTCCTTGCAAAAGCCCTGAGTACATTTTAAGCTTTAATTTGACATACACAATCTTGTGAAAATTCTTTTACCTGCTGTGCTGGAGAAAGACGTCTGTCAGATGTTGGGTGTTTCCTTCTAAGTGCAAGCTGGTGCAAGAGTGAATGTTGTCAGAAGGAAGAGACATTTTTATAGACCACGGCCAAACCTCTGCGTCCTTATTTAAATATGAATTTGTGAAGGCTGGGTATTGACCTGTTATATACTGAACAAAAACACAAATGCAACACTTCTGATTTTGCTCCCATTTTTCATTGGCTGAAGTCAAAGACCAAACATTTTCTATAAACACAAAATATCCATTTTTCTCAAATATTGTTCACAAATCTTTGTAAATCTGTGACAGCGAGCACTTCTCCTTTGCCGAGATAATCCATCCCACCTCACAGGTGTGGCATATCAAGATGCTGATTAGACAGCATGAATATTGCACAGGTGTGACTTAGGCAGGCCACAATAAAAGGCCACTCTAAAATGTTCAGTTTTATCCCACAGCACAATGCCACAGATGTCACAGGGGTTAGGTGAAGGGTCAAAGCCTGGTCCTCTCCCTCGAGGTCCAGGAAATGCACGGNCCCCCACTCCCCAGTCCACTAAAGGCCAGTCCTGGCATTGAATTTGGGGTCGAAGGTCAAAGGTTTGCTTACGGGAGCGAGCCCGTCTCCCGCTGCGAACCAGCTGCCATCCTCCATCACTGTCAGCCATGATGGAAGAGTTAAGTTTTTGTTTTTCTATAATTTTTTTATGTTATTTGTTTTTTCATTTTTCCTGATTTTTCAGTTTGTATTATTTTAAATATCAAAAAGTAACTCTTCAAAGGATAAAAAAATGAAAAATGTGCCCTCGTGGGTTAGGATGAGGGAACTGAGTCCTAGTCCCTTTAAGAGTGTGTTTTTTATGGACAACTAAGCTAGATAGATAGATAGATAGATAGATAGATTTTTATTTGTCACATGCACAGTTATACATAGTACAATGTACAGTGAAATGTGTTATTGTACCTGCAGCCTGTAGTAAAAAGAAATAAAAAGAAAGAAATATAGTACTACAGTAAACAGTAGTATGCACACGGATGGCTACTGAAACCAAGCAATTTCCCTTGTGGATCAATAAAGTTTATCTAAGTCTAAGTCTAAGTCAACAAGGATGAAAAACAACAGCGCCACAAACTGAATTTTTGTTCCAATCAGGTACTAATCCAGACCGGAATAATAATTCCTTGTAAAGGTGGCCTCACTTTTGTGTATTCCATTGAAAATTAATAGAAATTGGTTGCTAAAGCTAAGGACTGCGAGTGCTTTGCAGTCCTTCACTTTCACACTTGTGAATTTGAGGAATAGAAACCCATCTCATTTGGCATTAACAGTTATTTTGTTATTATTATTTTTTTATTATTATTATTATTATTTTGTGATTTGGTATCACAATATCACTCAAAACACTTTTTTTAATACAAATTAAATTCTTATACAACATTATGGTACACAAATTGCTTCACAATTTTTTATACATTTACAATAAAATTAACAAAAAAACATTGATCCCTTCGTACTCACTCAGTTTAATAATTATGTTGTAGGTAAAAACCACACAAAAAAATCACTGGTTTTCCACTTTTTGTATTTTCTTCCTGAGACGAGGAAACACAAAAGAGTCCTAGAAAATTGAAGAAGCAACAAATTGAGGAAATTTGAAAAATCAACATTAGGCAAAGTATCCCCAGAGAAACACATTCACAGTCAGGAGTAACAGAGCATTAACATTGCAGATTCTTCTCCAGAGTGGTTTCTCATGCAGCAGGAGTTTGCTGTCTTCAGTCACTGGACTTGCAGACTGAGAGCTCGGACCAGTCAGACCACACAGCCACAGAGCAATTTTCTTCCAAGTGGGATTTTGAACAGGGTCTGAGTCAGACCTGACATTCACATTCACTGGGTCAGAAGTCATCTGGGGATCCGTGAGGTCAATCCGAGTCTCAGTACTATACCTGCTCCACCAGGTCAGCCTGTACAGCTAGAGAGGATGTAAGGACAATCAGCACAGCATCAAATTAAAACTGTCAGTGCTTTTCAATCTCGGACGTTTACTAAAGATTCATATTACATTGAGGACTTGATCTTTTCACTGCACAAAAAATGTGTTTCTTTGCAACACTTGAGTGAGTTCCAGTGTACTCGTTGCAGACTTAACAGATATTCACCAATGTGGTCTAGGCTGAATCTGTCCTGGTTGCATAAGTGTAAATCAGTTCTTCTGTGTGTGTGCTTGGATTGCCTGTCTGCTGCTTTCTGGCCTCATGTTTGACTGCTACCAGGAAGCCTCAATTGGGTTATCCTCAGCAACTACTGTATGTGGATCATTAAACTGTGCAGTCTGTGCTTGCATGGATTGTCTTGTCTTTCTCCATCCATCAACAGCAATAATGCAATACTCCTGCAACTACATATCCACCTATCCGAACATCCACTGGCACTACAACTTGACTTGGACATCACTCGCCACTGCTGTCAGAAACATGTACACCGTGGGTCCCATTGGAGCTTCCACTTTCACGACTATAAACCAATAAAATTGGTTGACCACAGTGTATTGGCCAGCCTAACCAGGTTGGCTGATTAGAATGTCAAACACGACAACGCCAACATCAGCTTCGGTCTAATCAACATCCGCTCACTTACGAACAATGGTCATCTTATCCAAGCTCTTCTAAATGACCATTATCTCATACCTCACCCCACACGATTGCACACTAGTTGATCTTCCCATTTCTGATCATGTGCTAATACTTTTTAATAATAAGCTAACCCTAACCCTATCCCGTAATAAACAGCTACGCCTAGTCTCTCTTACTGCCAAAATCAACAGTTTACCTGCAACGGAGAACTTATTCTCAACCATATTCACAGCCTTTTATATACTCATGCTCCAGTAAAAGTCCAGACTGTCTCCTTCACTCACGCATCATCATAGTGCACACCAGAGCTCCGTCAACTCCGTCAATAAATTCCATCAATATTAGGTACATTTTAATTTCTACGCGAATGGCACCCAGCTCTAATTACAAAGCCAACCTCTACTATTCCACCCTCTGCCCCTTCTGCCTGTCTAAGAGAAAATAAATGCTGGTTCTCCTGCAACTTCCTACAAATGAACAGTAGTAAACCAGACAATAAACATGCTTCTAAATATTGCAGATTTCAAACAGCATTTTTTATTTTTCTGTTTCTCTATTTGAAATCTTGAATATTAATCAAATGAATGTATGTATGTTGCTTACATGTTCTTCGGGTATTGGAGCAGTGGCCAAGCTGACACAAACAATGACAAGGCAGGTGAGAGCCATTAGGATGAGAGCAAAGTACAGATAGTGGACAGCAGTCAGAACAGTTGGCCGATGATCAGGCTGACCACAAGACGGAGGTATATAGGCGAACTCTAGAACCATGCGGATCAGTCCTACCACTAGTCCGGTCATCAGACCCCAAAATGCACCCTGCAACAAACACACAGAGAAATATCAATGAGATGAATAAAATAATGTAAACTGAGCTAAAAATCAAAACAAGTAGGGTAATAGTCTGGTAACCATTTGGTTCATCCAACGGCTTCATAAAGTACACCATGCATCGGATGCCTAATCAAATGTACATTCACATTATTTTTTCAGAAAATAAGACTTACACAATTTTTTTATGTTAAACTCTCTTCTGTCATGAAGATGATGTTGTTTACCTGTTTGTATATAAACCTACCTGCTCATTTGCTCGTGGCCAGAAGATAGCCATCAGGAATACAGCAGTTATGGGTGGTGCTAGAAAGCTTGTCACTGACTGAATATAATCAAACAGCTGTCCACTGTTGGCTGTTTGGACAACTGGAATCCACAACAGACTGACACACACCAAGACAAGGATGAACACCCTAAAAAATGCAACATTATTGGTTATTGCTCTGGGTGGAAATAAAATGAATCAATACAAGATATTTTCTTCCATAATCATTAAACATGAGTACAGAACTGGATTCACCAGCAAGGACCATGGCTAACAATGAGAGTTTACTGTTCGATTCTGGGTAGGAAGGATTCAGACAAAGGTTTGTGTTTCCAGATCCAAAACAGGTTGATGGTCTACCTGCAGGACATTGCTGCTTGTGGCATCTCCAAAAGTGCCTGTGTACTGTACACAGGCTGGATGGAGGAAAAATATTTTGTCAAATACAAGCATAGACCGACTAAAGAACAATATAGAAAGATGTATAAACACATCAAAGGGATTAACGAGATGGTATTGCAATCAAATTCAGTTGTTGAAAATGATTCACACAAACTTTTGATGAATGGGAAACCTTTTCAAACCACTGTACTTGACAACAAAGATGACAACAAAAACAATAGTACAAAAGCAGAAACCAGTAAGTAAAAAGATGACCACTACCAAAACCACAAACCAAGTATATTTTGTTCAAGTGAAAAATAAAAGGGCCAGAGATATGAGCAACACATTTCATGGATTTTCTCACACCCACATTTGGCCAATAGAATAGAGACATTACATCTCGGGCACCTAGAAATCCAAAATAAACAGGAATACCGTTATACTGCCTAACAGGACCAAAAAAATGCTCGATGTTGTGGTATGGTCCCTGTTTGTGAAGCCTTAGATCATCGATAAAATTGCAGACCCTCTACCTTCCAACAATCATGAGTTCCTTCTCAGAAGCTCTAGGCCTGGCTCTGTGGTAGAGGTCCAGTGTAAACAGAGTGGAACTGCTATTAAAGATGGAAGTCAGAGATGACATTAATGCTGCTAACATCACTGCTAGCATTAGACCACGGAGACCTGTGAAGAAGAGAGATAAATGGCACAGGTATGTTGGAAAAACTGACCGGTCTGCAGATGCAAAGGCCCATACAAATTAAACTGACACAGTATGTGTAAATTCAGTGCTAAATCACTAACATGGCGATCTGATGGGTGTGAGTTTTGGGAATTTGGTTGTGACTGTTATGTTTATGGTAAGGTACTAGGAATGCTTTATGCTTTGAGTACTTATAATTGTATTTGCATGTGCTGAATCCATAACTCAGCTCAGGGAGACATAATTAATCAGCAGTTTAATGATCTAGCACCCAAAAGTACTTTGCATCATGTTTCCCAAAAACATCTCTGGAGATATCAGTATTTTTTAACGCCAAATAACAACTTAATTTTTTCATGACACACCTCAACAAGAAGAACTAGTTGATGCATTTGCTTCTTCCAGGCTGGATTACTGTCATTCAGTATTATCAGGCTGATATAAATATGTCTCTAAAAAGCCTCAAATTTAGTCCAAATGCTGCAGTGTGAGCATTAGCCAGAGAGATATTACTCCAGTTTTAGCTGCTCTTCATTGGCTCCCTATAAAATCCAGAATAGATCCTCTTTCCATCCAAGGCCCTTAAAGGCCTAGATCCATCAGATTCCAATAAGGTTCAGGCTTCCTGGGGGTTCCTAATTTCTAAAGGTAAAAACTGAAAGCCTACTATGGACTGAAGAAGATTTTTATGTTTTTACCAGTTTGAAGTAAATAAAGTAGACATCTATTCATCTGTTCTGGTGTTTGTATCAGTTTTTTTTACTCTGTTTGGACTATGATCTGGAATAATTTGCATGTTCTTTTGAGTCCAGTGGGAAACAACACTACATATTTGAGGCATGTGATTTGTTAATTTGTGGATTCAGACACAATATTCGATATATGTGTGTTTGTGGTATACTCACCCACAGGCATTAACTCTATCACCAGTTTAGGGTAAGCAATGTTGGAGCAACCAACTGAAGCTCCACATACACGCTGACACACTGCTGGATCCACACAACCAATTTCATCTGCAAATACAAATCAAACACACAGAAAGGATGAAAAGGTTTTAAAGTCGTAGTTGGTTAGGGAAATGAAACCAAGGAACAGTTCAAAACATTTTTCTGACAATAATACACATAGTGAACAAAATATCTTTTCACATCTGTAGCTTACAGTAATTTGTCAAACTTTTGTGATTTAAAACCCTCTTTTTTAGGACAAAACCAAACCAAAACAACTTTTCCCACAGTAGACTGACCTGGGAAAAGTGCTCGGCTTATCATGCCTGGCATCACTATGAAGAACGTGGGCAGAAGTTTTAGATAGCCTCCCAACACACTGCCTCCTTTGGCATGCGACAAAGATTTGGCGGACAGAGACCTCTGGACTATAACCTGTATATGCAAACACAATTTAGTAATCATATTATGCATCATGCTATATGATTGTAATTAACAGATTTCTGTTCTTGTCAAATTTGTGATTGTCATAAATGAATGCATCTGCTTTTTACATTAATATGGCATGGGTTTAGGGTTAGCTGCTCCTCCTTCCTTTGTCGCGTCTACCTGTGTGAGTTATTGGACTGATTATGATGAACATGGGGACATGATGTTCAGGTGAAGTTAATTAATGGTTTTCCTAGAAAAAAAAATGTGTTGTTTTCTTTCATATATTTATTTGTGGATCATTGCAAAGATCCTGTTTTGCAACTGTTTTGTTCCCAGATAAAAATATTTCTCATGAAACTGTTGCTGGCTGAGACTTAAAAACATACTAACCCTTGGATAAATGTAACTGACTTACTGTTATAAATAGTAATACAAATAACATCCCACTGTCAGTTCATGGATGTATTTAAAGGTGGAGTCAGTCAACCATTCTAGAATAAGAATATTGATATTTCAACACAAAATAAAATAATAGAACCAGCCAATATAATTACATTGTTTCTTGTGATTTAACAGAAGTCTAGACCAGTCCATGTTTAAACAGGTTTGTCAATAATACCCTGTAAAACTAAACCACAGATGTATTCCACTGGGCCAATTTTCTTTTGATAAGATGGAATAACTTGTAGAAGTGACATTATTGTAACATCTTGCATCTCAGCATCTTACTGGAATTAGTTTCAGGCTTTCATCTCAAATCCTTTGACTCCGATCCCTTTTTGGAACATGTTGCAAACAGTTAAATAGCAATAGAGCAGTTTCCATTGTTGTTGTGGGCACATACAGGCTTACATATTCTCACACTTAGCACGGAATTGAGGTTTTTGGCTACAGTTTTATTTAAGCTTCATCAATACATTTGATTTTGACTTTACAGAAACGTGTGACTTCCACACCAAATATGTTAAATGAGTGAACAATTCCATGTATGAGTGTTACTGAAGTTACCTGATCTGTGCACCAGACCCATGTAGCCAATACAGTGAGCCCAAACACCAGACCTGGCCAAGGTAAATCCCCAGATACAGGGTCTCTGAGCATGTGGAAGGCATCACCACGAGGTAAATGGCAGGTGGTGTTGGCAACAGTCACAGAGGGAACACTTGACATATAAAGATCCACAAGGCCTTCATACCAGCCAACCTTGGCGAACGCTGCAAAACAAATGTACAGACACGTGTTAACTCGTTAACTAATAAATAAGATGAGGGGTAATGATATAATGTTCATTCAACAAGATTTATTGGTGTCTGTGTGTGTGTTACCTATGAACATCAGTGCAAAAGCACCGCCAACTATGATCAAAGTCTGGAGTGCATCAGTGTAGATCACTGCTGCCAGTCCACCTGCACACGTTAAATTACATCATGCCACATTGCATTAAATAACATCAACACACAGTACATCACATTACATGACCAGTGTTTCCCCTACCATTGTATTAGGGGGTGCTGCCCCGCCCGTCCAACAAGTTAATTTTATTAATTTTATTTTCTATGCAGCACTAGATCACAATAGAAGTCATTTAAGGCTACCTTTCCTATAGAACAGGTCTATACCTTGTTATTTTATTAAACAAACTGAATAGCCTGATGTTATTTATATAATTTATTTGCTTGTCAAGTCTGTCTCCACATAGTCAAGCATTTACAATTTTCCTCTGCTTCCTGTATCACGCATGGCGGAGTTCCGCCCCGATGCACACTGACACATGGTGAGCACAGACAGGCGAGCACGGACAGGTGAACACACAGACAGGTGAGCACACTGACAGGTGAGTACACAGACACCTGAGCACAGAGACAGGTGAGCACAGAGACAGGTGAACACAGAGAGAGGTGAGCACACAGACAGGTGAGCACACAGACAAGTGTGCACAGAGACAAGTGTGCACAGAGACAGGTGAGTACAGAGACAGGTGAGCACACAGACAGGTGAGCACACAGACAAGTGTGCACAGAGACAGGTGAGTACAGAGACAGGTGAGTACACAGACTGGTGAGCACAGACAGGTGAACACACAGACAGGTGAGCATACAGACTGGTGAGCATACAGACTGGTGAGCAAACTCCCACCAGCGGACAGAGAACGTGTGTCTGAAAATATGTCGTGTCAACCCTCTGAAAAGCAGAACCAAAACTGTAGCGTGAACTGAGAAGAAATGTTCTGATGTTTAGTTATATGTTCAGTTGAACAGTTCAAATAATTGTTCCATCGTTATATTGACTGCTGTCATTAAATAAGCACATGAAATCCTGGATTACTTTAAGCATTTGTGCCGGTGTCCATTTGCATCACCTTCTTTTTTCAGCACTGTTGTTACTGACATTTTTAATTACACGTGTTTAAAACACAACTACAACACACACACAGATACATGATAAGATGAAGATTCACACTGGTCTGTTACTGTGGTCAGTATTTAAATTATAAGTTGAGGCTAGACTAAGTCAAACAAATCACAACAGACACACCGCAATAATCACACAAACACAAATATCAAGCACATTATGCCAGTGTGTGTGTGTGTCAGTGTTTGTGTACCTGCCACAGTGTAAAGAGCAGTAACCAGCAGCAGTACGGCTGTGGACAGGTAAAGGTCCCAGCCCAATGATACCTGGATGAATAACGCCCCTGAAAAGATGTCTGTCTGGGAAACACAGAGTATTGCTGCCAAAGTTGCTATTTTTTCATGAATTGGACAATCTGAATATGAAACTGGACAAAAGTATCTTCCAAGGTAATACATGGAAATGTGTCAGGTCCATAAATACTGGGACATCAACACAATTCTAAACTTTTTGGCTCCACCCACACGGAAAGAACCTATATAAACATATAGGTTTTAATATAGGTTTTGAATATATGTAACATACATAAAATTGGCTGTTTTCATATATACGCATATATGGTATATATATGGAGCATATATGTTATCATATATGCTGCATATATAACGTATATATGCAGCATATATGCACAGATAAACTTCATATATGCGCATATATATATATATATTTTTTATTATTTTTATTTTATTGGTTTATTTGATAGGGACCATGCATATTAATGAACATTGCATAAAAAAACACCATGTAAATATGCCAGAGTAAAAATAACTATTTTTCATCTGCAGTCCCATATATCCTCATATAGGTTCTTTCCGTGTGGGTATATGATGATATATGAAACCTATATGCAGTTTATCTGTGCATAGATGCTGCATATATACGTTATATATGGCATATATGCGTATATATGAAAACGGCCAATTTTATGTATGTCACATACATTCAAAACCTAAATTAAAACCTATATGTTTATATAGATTCTTTCCGTGTGGGTACACACCACCACAATAGATTAGAAATGAAATGAACAAAATGTGCTTTAACTGCAGACTTTCAGCTTTAATTTGAGGGTATTTACATCCAAATCAGGTGAACGGTGTAGGAATTACAACAGTTTGAATATGTGCCTCCCGCTTTTTAAGTGAACAAAAGTCCATTGTGGTGGTGTATAGAGCCAAAAAGATTAGAATTGTGTTGATGTCCCAATATTTTTGGACCTGACTGTATGTTTTTGTGTGGGACTTACTGATATTTTGGTGAAGATGTAGAGAATGAGTGATAGAACGGACATGTATATGCGGATTCTCCGACCTCCAAAGCGTTTGGCCAGGTATTCAGGCATGGTCACCACTCCAGCTGAGATGTAGACTGGAATAAAAATCCAACCCAAAGCCACCAAGACCCACGCTGCCTATACAAACACACACATTATATTTATCATACAGTCATATCACATATCTTTTTGTTGCCATATTAATTTTGTCAGTGTCAATATAATGAATGTGTCAGGACCACGTAAGCTGTGTTCCCCATTTCTCCTGTGCCAGATTGTCTTGTAGGTTTACCTTAAGTATTTTGTGTCCACCTGATTTGCACGATATGGCCAAACTATGGATGCATTGGAGTTAGACCACCTCCACACCAAAGGCTCCTGGAACAACAGTGCTGCAGGACCACTACTCCCCTCTTCCAAGCACCCACTCCCCGGACAGCTGTCCCATCAGCTCCAACCCAGGAGTTTGAATCATCTTCTGAAGCTCCCGAACCCATGCAGATCGGCCACCCCTGGTTGTCTCCAGCCGAACGTCAACGGAGATTCATTGACTACCACCACATCCCAGAAAACTTTCAGGATTCAGGAGGTGATACTAACCTCATGGACTTTAAGTTGGCCGACCAGTTAGGGCTTAAGACTGTTCCTATCCCAGAGCCCTTAACTGCCACAGCTTTGGATGACAGGCTGCTGAGTCAAGTCACACATCAAACCTCTCCAGTTACACTCACTTTCTCTGATGAACACTCAGAGTAAATATCCTTACACCTTTTCAATTCAGCCGTACACCTCCTCATTTTAGGTTATCCGTGGCTGGTATCTCACAATCTCCATATTGATTGGACCTTGGGAACTATTCAGAACTGGGGAAAAGACTGCAGCAAAAACTTTTCCTGGACATCCCAGACAGGCCCCTGAGCTTGCTTGTTCTGAACCAGATACTTTCCCAGATTTCAAGGTTCCAGAATGTTATCATGATCTTAAGGATGTATTCAGTAAAAGAAAGGCCACTTCTCTTCCTCTTCACAGAGACAGTGACTGTGTCATAGATCTCCTGGCGGGGCCCCCTATCCCTAAGGGCCGCCTGTACTCCGTCTGCACCCGAATGCCTTGCCAAGGAGGAATACATCAAAACTTCTGTTGAAGCTGAGTCATTCACCCATCCTCTTCCCCAGCTGGAGACGGATTTTTCTTTGTTGACAAGTAGGACAAAACGTTAAGGCCACGCATTGACGACACTCAACTGAACAATACAACAGTAAAGAACAGTTACCCTCTTCCACTAATTTCCTCAGCATTCGACATCCTTCAGGGTGCTAAGGTCTACACCAAAAAAGATCTCCGTAATGCTTACCATCCAGTCAGAATCCGAGAAGGAGATGAGTGGAAAACAGCTTTTAATACTCCCATTGGCCATTTCGAGTATCTTGTTAAGGCTTTTGGGGTTACAAATGCTCCAGCAGTTTTTCAGTCCTTGGTAAATGATGTCCTCCGTGACCTGTTGAGTAAAAATGTCTTTGTGTACTTGGATGACATCCTGATATTTTCTCAGAGTATGAATGAGCACATTTCCACTGACTCACTTGCCTGCTGAAGAATAAATTGTACATTAAGGCTGAGAAGTGTGAGTTTCACAAAGACCAGGTTAGCTTCTTGGGATATGTGATTTCTGAAGGAAAGATGGAAAGTGACCCTTCAGAAGTTTATTCTGTGCTGACCTGGCCCACTCCAACCTCCAGGAACTGCAACTGACAACTTCTATAGGAAATTCATTAAGGGGTTTAGTTCTGTGGCCGCCCCCCTTCATGCGCTAACCTCTTCCAAGACTCTTTTCCAGTGGTCTCCCCCCACAGAAGCAGCCTCCCAGCGCCTGAAGGAATCCTTCGCTGCAGCTCCTCTCCTCTCTCCCCTCTCACTCTGCCAAGCTCGGATTGACAATTTATCGTTGAAGTTGATGCATCGGATGTCGGCATCAGGGCGGTCCTGTCCCAGAGATCGGGTAAGGATAGAAAGGTTCACCCCTGTGCCATCCTTTCTCGCAAGCTTTCTCCAGCAGAAAGAAATTATGTGCTGGGGGATTGGGAGCTGGCAGTCAAAGTGGCGCTGGAGGAGTGGAGGCACTGGAGGAGTGGAGGCACTGGCTAGAGGGGGCAGTCCACCCAGTTCTCATCTGGACAGACCACAAGAACCTGTAGTACATTATGAGTGCCAAAAGGTTCTCATCAAGCCAGGTGTCTTACAGACCAGGCTCGAAGAACAAAAAGCCAGACGCCTTGTCATGGATGTTTTCTCCTGAGGAACCAGAGGAAAGACNCCCATCGTACCCTCAGAAAGGGTGCTGGAGCATTGAATCCAAGGTGATTGAAGCCAACCAGACAATTCCCAGACCTGCAACATTGCCTCCCAACAGGCTGTTTGTTCCCCCCAATCTCCGGAGTGAGGTAATTCAGTGGGGACACTCTTCTCAGTTCTCACCCAGGAGTAAGACACACACTTTTCAGACTGGCTGAAAGATTTTGGTGGCCCAAAATGAGGAAGGATGTCATTGAATTCATCTCTGCATGTACAGTTTGTGCTCAACCGAAGTCGTCCACTACTCCTCCAGCTGGTCTCCTCCAACCTTTGCCTGTCCTTCGGCGACCCTGGTCAGACATTTCAGTGGACTTCATCACAGGGTTGCCTGAATCTCAAGGTAACAGTCATCCTCACGACAGTAGACTGATTTTCCAAAATGGTTGAATTCATTCCACTCCCTAAACTCCCCTCAGCAAAAGAAACCGCTGATATCCTTATGACCAGAATGTTTAAGGATTTTGGATTCCCTCAGCGTATCCTGTCAGACTGGGCCCCCCAGTTCATTGCCCAGTTCTGGAGGACATTTTGTGAACTAATTAACGCTAAACCCAATCTTATCTTTGGCTACCACCCCCAAAGTAATGGTCAAACAGAACGCATAAACCAAAACCTATAAACAGGGCTTCGCCCCTTCCTCCTGGGCCAAATCCCTCCCCTGGGTTGAATTTGCTCACAAAACTTTGCCTTCTGTGGCGGGGTCGTGTACTCCAATACCTTGTGGACTTGGAGGGATACGGTCCTGAGGAGAGATCCTGGTTGCCCTCCCGTCACATGCTGGATCACCAACTTATTCAGGACTTCCACGCCTCCCAAGGTCCTGGGCCACCACGTAGTGTCTGTTGTTTTTTAGTTCAGTTTTCTGTCCTTTTTGTTACTTCCTGTTTTGTTTTGTAGTCTGAGTCTGCTGAAGTTTGTCTTCCTGTCTAGTTCTGTCTGTGATTGCTTTCCCCGCCCTCATGTGTTTCCCTGTGTCTCATTGTCTTTCTCTCTCCCTCATGTATTTAAGCTGTGTTCTCCATTCCTCCTGTGCTAGATCGTCTTGTAGGTTTACCTTAAGTTTTCCAGCTAGTATTTTCTTCAGGTGATTTCTTGTTGTGACTTTAGCTTTTCTATATGTCCTGAGTTTTTGCCTGTCGGACCTCTGTACCTTAGCCTGATTCCTGAATCCCTGGTTTTGACCCTGCATTTGAATAAACAACCTCTGAGCCTGCCTGATCCCTGACTCCTCCATTTTGTGTCCACCTGATTTGTACGTGATAGAATGAAGTATACAAAGGACAACATAATAAGACACACAAAATAAGCTGTCTACTTACAGAACATAATCATTACTGATGTTACCTGACACTGATAGTCAATATATAAAACAATAAATAAAAAATAAAAAGTGTGAATTCTAGGATTTGAACTGACTGCAGTGTAAAACAAGTCCATCGCATGTAAAACTTAAAATTAAAGATGAAACAAGCTCTAAATGACTGGTGTGGAATTTAGGTTTTTATCAGGAACGTCTGTGGGTGTGTGTGAGCTGCTTTTCTTACATTCCATTCAAATCCTCCCACAGCAATGCCTCCAGCTGCTCCTGTTCCTGCCAGACCAATAAACAACCCGCTGCCAACATTACTGGACATTAAAGAGGCTCCGATCTGTAAATTCAGAGAATAGACAACATGAAAATCTTATCTTATGTTATATGTACTTTAAAAATGCCAGAGCTTTAGATTACAGCATGTCAATTACAATTTAAATGTCAATTTAAAATTGGGTACTTATACCTCAAAACATGAAGGAATCAGTGGACAAATCTGTATATTTAGAGGGACATGATACATAGATAACATGGGCTCTAGTGGGTTTGGATTACATTCCAACTGAATGATTCAGAAATAATACAGGGAACCACAAACTGAATTACCTAACTAACTAACTAACCCTAACCCATAATATTCATAACACCACATAACATAATGAAACAGAACAGAAAAACACAAACATGATTATAAACCAAGCTACTTCCTTCTGATTCAAGTTTTGATATCTATCCTCCATTGTATTGGCACACGACACTGACGTCAATAATAAATGATATTTTTTTTAATTAGATGTTATTATCAAATGGTCAGATATAAAAGTGTCATTGCTGAAGTTCCTTTATAATAGATGGTTAAAGATATTCTTATCTTAATGTTGTCTTATCATTTCTTGTCTTATCAGGCTGGTAGGAAAGTTCGTCTTCCTCATCAGTTTGCCAAGTTTGGCAGCTCTACTTGTGCCAGTGCTGCCTCCCCAGCGGCCATTACTGACTGGTTGTGGTATTATGTCAAAGGACGAGTCTAGCTTGGACATTAGGACAGGGACAGTGGTCTCATTAGCAAGCCCTGCACCCACCTTCTTAATACTTTGTTTTCCCTTTCCACTTGAACTAGTGAGAAGCTGGAGTGTTATCCCTGTTAAGCCCTGTTCTATCAGACATGCTTATCTTCACATGGAGGAATCTGTTTTGATCCTGTTTTTAATGAACCATTCATGTCTAGAGACTCCAGACTTGGTACTCACAGGCCACCAGCTCATTGAACGGCCAGCCAAAAAGTATCCCCCCACTGTGCTGCGATTGGCTCTCAAGGATGCCTATAGATGAGACAGAGGTTAGATTAGGGCAGCATTACATTTACAACTAGAAAAATTGATGTTTTATGAAATATCACAAGTGAGCTACATTTTCCTGTTGCATAGCTAGATTAACTGTGATGGTTTAATTTGTATTGGCCTGATTTGAATCCAAACCAGGAATGAACTCCCAGCAGAATGCTAATCTCCTCATTAAGTACATAGACAAAGAGAACATGTAAATAAATGTGTATTATTTTTAATAAAAGACAAGCAATGTTTGAAGAGTCTGGGGTGTAGTATATTTCCTGTACAGCTCATCCTCATTCGGGAGATGAGTATGATTAACGAATGTATCAGGTAGTAACATTTTAGTGAGACCAAAAAATACAACCTTGAGTAAATTCAAGTAGAGCGTTAAAAGTGTTGAATCAGTTCTTACCCAGATTCCAACCACCATGACAATGACGAAATAGATGACAACCACAGCGATGTCAGCAGCATCCAAACTGAGAGCAGTGCTGGGTGCTGCTACAGTGGTGGACCCGAAGGAGTCACTGCCTATGAGTCAAATACAAAGAGCATTTTTAAGTTTAATTCAACGTGCTACAATCACTTTCAATTACAATCAATTAATCCAAGATGGCGCCGCAGACGGACGCCTCGGTGCTTCGCTCTCTAGTACTTGTTGCTGTTTTACTTTTTAGTGTAGTTTTCTACACTCCCTCTGCTATTAAAATTAGCAGAGAAGAACTTCTGAAAATAGGACTATCCAGTGCCGGACTTTTTTCACCGGTTTTTACTCAACCAGACTGCTTTTTGGAGATTCTGGTCGGAGGAGCAGCAGCGCTCGGTGGATTTAGACGGAGACGCCGGTGCAGGAAACGAGCTGGAGCGCTCGTCAAATTGCGGCAGTGGGGATTACGCACCGCTCTCCCGTCCATACACCTGGGGAACGTCCGCTCTCTGCCTAACAAAATGGATGAATTGCTCCTTCTCCTAACTAAGAACTCAGACTTTCGCCGTTCAGCCGCCCTGTGCTTCACTGAAACCTGGCTCA